>REGL01002409.1:14186-26694 GCA_004194395.1 Aurelia aurita complex sp. Pacific
ACAATAGACCTTTAGCTATTCTGAAAAGAATCAGAATCGAACAACATTTTGCTACATTTGGTAGAAATTTCGAATTTGCACAATAGTGATAGAAACTCTTAACGCCACTCGATCGAACCTCGCGTATAAAAATGTATAAAAATAACGCTCGATCCAGGCTCTTTTGTAGAATAGCTAAAGGTCTATTGAGATCTTGTATTGTATCAAGGCTGGGTAAATTTTTTTCAGATGTCCGTTTTGCGACTACGCCGCCGAGATGCCAGAAGGAGATAAAGTGTTTCAATGCCAGAACGAGAAATGCTTGAAGGTATGTTTGTTCTTTTATTTTCCTTTTAGTTGACTAATTTTGCCATGGTCCCGTGTATAGATGTTTTTGACTCATTCAACTCGCACAGAAATGATGACGAACATGACTTTGGTTTTATCTTGTGCTGTAGCAAATTCAATGCCCATATAAAACATACAGTTGCTTATGAATGAGATTTTTAAAAAAGAACTCAATCGAAATCCAAGTTATGTGAGGATATTTTCACACCGTGAAACATTGGCTACGACTTAAGGCATGGTAACGACGCGAAACTACCAAAATTGCACACTACGTCCTTTGGAGTTGAGACTATAGCCTTTCTTGGAAATAGAATGTGGCAGCTGTTACCGCACGAGATAAAAGACTCCAGCACCCTTCCCATTTTTAAAAAGTAAATAAGCTGCTGAAATGGTAATAAGTGCAACTCCAGGCTTTGCAAAGTATATGTAACACAGGTTGGGTTCATAACAGGATTATCTTATATGTTTAAATTCTGTATCCTGTAATTAGCATTTGGTTTCATTTAGATGAATTGTAAAATATGTTCAAAAAATTCGGCTTCCCGAGCGGCTGTGGCGGCATACACAATGTTCCTCCATTTCTCTCTGTCCTGGGCTGTTGTAATGGCCTCAGTCATAATCAGTCCTAGCTTCTCTTTGATTGTATTTGTCATTCTGGTTTTCTGCCGTCCTCTTGATCTTTTCCAAATACCATTCCTTTCAGTAAGTCATTTTCTATGCATCTGTGTCTCATAATGTGTCCCATGAATTGACATTTCTGTTGCTCTATCTCGTTAACAAGTCCTTTAGTTCCCCCGGTCTCGTCAAGAACACTTTTGTTTGATTTCTTCCGTCCAGCTGATTTTTAATAGTCTCCTGTATGCCCACAGCTCAAATGACTGTATTCTAGCTCTTTCACTCTTTTTCATTTCCCAGCATTCGGAGCGATATGTTGCAGTTGGAAATACTATTGATCTTAGCTGTCTTATCTTTGTGTTTTTACTGATAGATTTGTCCTTCCATATCTTACTCAGAGAAACTGTAGCATTTTTGGCTATGGCTATTCTTCTTCTTATTTCACATGTAAATTAGAAGACCGTAATTAGCTGTACTTTTAGCTATTGTTTTGTTTTTGCCGACTAAATAAAGGAATGATGATGATGATGATGATGATGATGATGATGATGATGATGATGATGATGATGATGATGATGATGAAGATGATGATGATGATGAGNGATGATGATGATGATGATGATGATGATGATGATGATGATGATGATGATGATGATGATGATGATGATGATGATGATGATGATGATGATGATGATGATGATGATGATGATGATGATGATGATGATGATGATGATGATGATGATGATGATGATGATGATGATGATGATGATGATGATGATGATGATGATGATGATGATGATGATGATGATGATGATGATGATGATGATGATGATGATGATGATGATGATGATGATGATGATGATGATGATGATGATGATGATGATGATGATGATGATGATGATGATGATGATGATGATGATGATGATGATGATGATGATGATGATGATGATGATGATGATGATGATGATGATGATGATGATGATGATGATGATGATGATGATGATGATGATGATGATGATGATGATGATGATGATGATGATGATGATGATGATGATGATGATGATGATGATGATGATGATGATGATGATGATGATGATGATGATGATGATGATGATGATGATGATGATGATGATGATGATGATGATGATGATGATGATGATGATGATGATGATGATGATGATGATGATGATGATGATGATGATGATGATGATGATGATGATGATGATGATGATGATGATGATGATGATGATGATGATGATGATGATGATGATGATGATGATGATGATGATGATGATGATGATGATGATGATGATGATGATGATGATGATGATGATGATGATGATGATGATGATGATGATGATGATGATGATGATGATGATGATGATGATGATGATGATGATGATGATGATGATGATGATGATGATGATGATGATGATGATGATGATGATGATGATGATGATGATGATGATGATGATGATGATGATGATGATGATGATGATGATGATGATGATGATGATGATGATGATGATGATGATGATGATGATGATGATGATGATGATGATGATGATGATGATGATGATGATGATGATGATGATGATGATGATGATGATGATGATGATGATGATGATGATGATGATGATGATGATGATGATGATGATGATGATGATGATGATGATGATGATGATGATGATGATGATGATGATGATGATGATGATGATGATGATGATGATGATGATGATGATGATGATGATGATGATGATGATGATGATGATGATGATGATGATGATGATGATGATGATGATGATGATGATGATGATGATGATGATGATGATGATGATGATGATGATGATGATGATGATGATGATGATGATGATGATGATGATGATGATGATGATGATGATGATGATGATGATGATGATGATGATGATGATGATGATGATGATGATGATGATGATGATGATGATGATGATGATGATGATGATGATGATGATGATGATGATGATGATGATGATGATGATGATGATGATGATGATGATGATGATGATGATGATGATGATGATGATGATGATGATGATGATGATGATGATGATGATGATGATGATGATGATGATGATGATGATGATGATGATGATGATGATGATGATGATGATGATGATGATGATGATGATGATGATGATGATGATGATGATGATGATGATGATGATGATGATGATGATGATGATGATGATGATGATGATGATGATGATGATGATGATGATGATGATGATGATGATGATGATGATGATGATGATGATGATGATGATGATGATGATGATGATGATGATGATGATGATGATGATGATGATGATGATGATGATGATGATGATGATGATGATGATGATGATGATGATGATGATGATGATGATGATGATGATGATGATGATGATGATGATGATGATGATGATGATGATGATGATGATGATGATGATGATGATGATGATGATGATGATGATGATGATGATGATGATGATGATGATGATGATGATGATGATGATGATGATGATGATGATGATGATGATGATGATGATGATGATGATGATGATGATGATGATGATGATGATGATGATGATGATGATGATGATGATGATGATGATGATGATGATGATGATGATGATGATGATGATGATGATGATGATGATGATGATGATGATGATGATGATGATGATGATGATGATGATGATGATGATGATGATGATGATGATGATGATGATGATGATGATGATGATGATGATGATGATGATGATGATGATGATGATGATGATGATGATGATGATGATGATGATGATGATGATGATGATGATGATGATGATGATGATGATGATGATGATGATGATGATGATGATGATGATGATGATGATGATGATGATGATGATGATGATGATGATGATGATGATGATGATGATGATGATGATGATGATGATGATGATGATGATGATGATGATGATGATGATGATGATGATGATGATGATGATGATGATGATGATGATGATGATGATGATGATGATGATGATGATGATGATGATCCATCATCATGATCATGATCATGATCGATCATGATGTCTCTTAATCACACAGGAAAGCTGCCGTTATTGCAAAGAGCCTTGGATTGAGCATTTTGGTATACCATGTAATGAAGTTGAGAAGAAAGCGCAGACAAATTTGAGATTATCATAGTAAGTGAACTCTCTTCATATTTGCGACATACAATAAAATCTTCCAAGCAAACACCTAAAGTCTGTCCCAGATTAGATGTGGCGTGAGCATAGGTTTCAATTCTTTAAAAAGACGGGTGTAAAATTCTATGACCTATTTCTTTAAACTGAACGGCTCCAAAGAAACTTTATCTATTTCGCTATAATCCTACCGTTGGGCTTTTCAAAAGTTTCAATATTTTCAGAATTAGAGTGTTTTTCTTCCTTTCTAAGAATTCAAGAAAGATGTTGTAAAAATATAGAAACCATCAAATATGTTTTGAGAAAGCCATTTCTACAATATTGTATCAAGCAAAAATCTGTCACTCTTCTGGTTTGCGATTAGAAATTGATGACGTCACATCCTCAAATGATTTTTGAAATATATTATTAGATTAGTTCATTAATCAGATTAGCTCATTATTTTATGTTTGAGTCCAAACGTCTCGGCAAAGCAAAAATGTTTCGTTAATTTGTGTGACATAGTTTCATTTATCTGTTACTATTTCGTGCAACATTTGGAGTGTAATCATGTTTCCCCTGACAAAGCAGAAAATGCGAACGCATGCGTGAAAATTCTTAACTTTGAGCCCCTCTCGCTCCTGGCACCAGATCCCAAAATTAGACGACACTTGACATTTTCTTCCTTAGGCCTTAAATTATTGATTTATCATTTCAAAAAGCTTATGAATCCAAATGCTTCTTTATATCAGATTGCTCAATGACCTCATTTTACGCGTTTTTCTGCCATGTGGTCTCTCCTAAGTTTATGGAATGCATATTATAGTTTTTGTGCTCATGATAGTCATCAGGGACCTTATGGAATTCTAGCTCCAGAATACATTTCTCCACAACGACTTTCATACTTTTGACACAATGCTTCTTGAAACTGTCAGGAGAACATTTATTTTTGTGCAAAAAAATGTTGAAAACTGTTCTTGTTCGCAGCGAGGAGAAAATGTCAATGGCTAAAATAAGAACTTGTTCAAAATGTGGCTGTGGATTTATGAAAACAGATGGTTGCAATAAGGTACGTACTTCAAGTTAAAGATCATATGTAAAGGAAACTTCTGTACTCTCCTATCCTTTTGTGCAATGCTACTAGATGCACTTGAGGTGTTTGAAAATGTGAAATAACTAGAGTACTTGATGGATTGGAATTAAATACATTTTATTTTATAGCCGAAAGACTGAAGAATTTGTTGGATTTTTCTCATGTTTTTATGGCTAATTATAGTTTATGGTAATTTATGATTTATGTGTAATTTATTATAATTTATTATAGTCTATTATAATTTATTTATGGGTAATTATAAAGAGGGAAATTTTTGGCTATGAATACGGCTCTAGGAACGTATTTGGAAGTATTCAGATCGTAGCAACATTCCTAAACATAACCTTGAAATATTTCTATCTTAGATGACATGTCGCTGTGGGACAAAAATGTGTTATATTTGTCGCAAGCCACGGGTGAGTTGATTCTTTGTTTCTGACCCTGGAGGTTCGCAGTATTACATAACAAAATGTTCCTATATTAGTTGTCTTATTATTGTGGGCCTAATACCCCATTCACACCACAGACTATTGTGGTGAGAGGCCTTCCTACGTTCTAACGCATGATGTATCAAGATCTTATCTTACCTTAGAATCTCTTGTTGAAATGAAAAGGACTTACATATGAAGTTTTCTTGCCTATATTTCATATGGCAGCTATTTCGTTTGTTTCTTACGTCCTTGCTCTTGGTAAATCAAATAGGACGCCTCGATGCTAGCCATAAATACATAATGATGATAATGATTGAAATCCCGCCTGCTTTTGTACTGCAGTATCTACCTATGTGTATATTGTAAAGACTTTAAGGCATCTCTTTAAATTTAATGTATCTAACCTTTACTCTTCCTTCATAGATTGACTACAATCATTTCTGTGGCCACCCGAGAGATCCAGGCCAATTATGTGAGTATATCTGCACAATGACGTACTTTATGCTGCATTGACCAACAAGGGCAGATTTTGTAATACAATAGCATGAGTTGCTTTTGTTGACACCTCAATTCAAAGCGATTAGCAATCACAGACAAAGGAAATTCTCTCAACCAGTAATTCAAAACAAACAAAGCCGCAAAAGTTCCTCGGAAACCCAGGTAGCTAGCACGCTCGTTGTGCATTCCAGAAATTATTTTTAAGGGCAAACATGAGCATAGATCGAAAGAGGAAGGATATATCTACACATCTGCCGCGGGCATTTTATTTCTTTGGTCCAGAAGCTGAGCAGTAAGTGTTTTGACAACACCCAAAAAAATAAGAGAATTGAATCGCCTCCTAAACGGCTTGTGAACCAAACAAATTAAATGCCCGCGGCAGATGTGTAGATGCATCCTTCTTCTTTCGATCTATGCTCATGTTTGCCCTTAAAACCAATTTCTGGAATGCACAACGAGCGAGCTAGCTACCTGGGTTTCAAAGAAACATTTGCGGCTATGGTTGTTTTGAATTGTTGGTTGAGAGAATTTCCTTTGTCTGCAATCCCTAATCGCTTTGAATTGAGGTGTCAACAAAAGCAACTCATGCTATTGTATTACAAAATCTGCCCTTGTTGGTCAATGCAACATAAAGTACGTCATTGTGCAGATATACTCACATAATTGGCCTGGATCTCTCGGGTGGCCACAGAAATGATTGTAGTCAATCTATGAAGGAAGAGTAAAGGTTAGATACATTAAATTTAAAGAGATGCCTTAAAGTCTTTACAATATACACATAGGTAGATACTGCAGTACAAAAGCAGGCGGGATTTCAATCATTATCATCATTATGTATTTATGGCTAGCATCGAGGCGTCCTATTTGATTTACCAAGAGCAAGGACGTAAGAAACAAACGAAATAGCTGCCATATGAAATATAGGCAAGAAAACTTCATATGTAAGTCCTTTTCATTTCAACAAGAGATTCTAAGGTAAGATAAGATCTTGATACATCATGCGTTAGAACGTAGGAAGGCCTCTCACCACAATAGTCTGTGGTGTGAATGGGGTATTAGGCCCACAATAATAAGACAACTAATATATGAACATTTTGTTATGTAATACTGCGAACCTCCAGGGTCAGAAACAAAGAATCAACTCACCCGTGGCTTGCGACAAATATAACACATTTTTGTCCCACAGCGACATGTCATCTAAGATAGAAATATTTCAAGGTTATGTTTAGGAATGTTGCTACGATCTGAATACTTCCAAATACGTTCCTAGAGCCGTATTCATAGCCAAAAATTTCCCTCTTTATAATTACCCATAAATAAATTATAATAGACTATAATAAATTATAATAAATTACACATAAATCATAAATTTCCATAAACTATAATCACCCATAAAAACAAGAGAAAAATTAAACAACTTCTTCAGTCTTTCGGCTATAAAATAAAATGTATTTAATTCCAATCCATCGAGTACTCTTGTTATTTCACATTTTCAAACACCTCAAGTGCATTTAGTAGNAAAATCCTTGTCAGTTACTTGCAAGAACGATTCATCAGTCATTTCTCTTCATCTTCAAAGTCGATTTCTTCGTTGACAAAGTCTCGTAAAGGCAAGAACTGATTATGTTATGGTCTTTGGCTAATTCATCGGTGGTACGATACAACATTTGTTGTTAATGAATACGGGGCAGATACATTTTTTTGAGGAAAGGGTGACGGGGCAATTGGTTTTTTGGCAATAATTTCATACAGGGCGAGCAGATTTTTTTGCAAAAACTTTTGTTCTCCACCGGCCATGTAATATAATAAATTTTGCCCTGTCCCTAAGTCATATTGGCTTTGCCATGAGAACGTCGAAAACTGAGAGGTTGATCTCTTAATGCTGAAGAAATTGACCAGATTCTTTCTTTCTGCAGGAGGATGATGACAGAGCGGTAAGAGAATTGCAAACAGAAGCAAAAAGAGAAGCAGAAAAGATTGCAAAACAACAAGGCACATCAAGTAAGTACCTGGTGCCAGCATAGGTTCCAAATCTTTAAAAAGGCTGGTGTAAAATTCAATGACCTATTTCTTTAAACTGAATGACCTCAAAGAAACTTTAGCTAATTCTCTATAATTCTACCGTTGGAATTTTCTGAAATCTTTAATATTTTCAGAGTTATAATGTTTTTCTTCCTCTTTAAGAATTCAAGAAAAATTTTCAAAAAAAACCATCGTAGTTTCTAAACTGTTTGACGTAACATGAAATAATTTCGAAGAAAACCATAGTTTATGAATGCCTACAATATAGTATCAAGCAAAAGTCTGTCACTCATCTGGTTTATGATTTAGAAATTTGGTGACGTCACATCCTCAAATGAGTTGAAATGTAAGATACGCTGTAATTTCCAAAACATTCAAAATTTCTGAAAAGTCCAACGGTAGGATTATAGATAAGTATCTAAAGTTTCTTTCAAGCCATTCAATCAGAAGAAATAGTTGATTTAATTTTACACCCACCTTTGTACGCTGAGATAAAGATTTGGAACCTGTTTCCTGGTGCCCCAATATAATATGAAGAAAAGGCTCACGCCGTTTAAAAGGCTGCCGCTGCCTAAATAGCAAAGAAATGATACATATTGATAGTTTACTGAATAGATGACATGCTCAATTAATTTTAGAATTTTTCCTGGCTGACATCGGTCAATCTCTTCCGATCTTATCTACTTTTTCTCGCACTCTCGTGAGTACTGAAAGTATAAGTAATTAAACTTTTCTAATATTTCTTGGTTGCAAAATGCATATAAAAGAGTCTAAAACGCTTGATCAAATGGTAAGGAAACTCCCCGGGAGGGGGGGTACTCCCATACTTGACCTGACGGGATGTGCTGCTCAACAGGGTGTCCTTTTGGGGTAAAAATTATGCGACAGGGTGTCCTTTTCTAATGAAAATTATGCGACAGGGTATTATAATAGGTAAGAAATTTATGCGACAGGGTATCACAAGCAAAAATTGCGTCCTACACTGTATTCGAGAGGCAAAATTTTTATGCGACAGGGTATACTTTTGGCCTATTTTTTATGCGACAGTGTGCAGTGTGTGGAGAGGTTTTCCGCACACCCCCGTCACTTCCCTAGTCAAGTACCCCCCCCCCGGGGAGACTCCTTGCACAAAACAATTAGAAGTGAGCTTTTTTACCGGTATTGTTTTCGATAGCAGCTTCACATTTATTGTCATGGGATTGAAATACTTCATTATTTATTTGAAATCTGCTTCCTGTAACTCCTCAGAGAGATAAAGTTCCCCTGCTGCTGATTGTTTTGTGTGTTGATCAACAGTCTAGAAACAAGGGCAGATTTTGTAATACAATAGCATCAGTTGCTTTTGATTGACACCTCAATTCAAAGCGATTAGCGACTGCATGGTATTTGTTTCGTTTGAGCCCTAATTACGGGAGAATTGAAATGCCTTCTGCTCGGCCTCTGACTCAAATAAACAAAATCCGCCTGGCAAATCTTTAGATTTACCCGCCTTCTTTCGTTATAAGCACATAACATAACTTCTATTAAAAACCACCTTTCGCGTGCACAAGGCTAGAGTTTGCCCTACTGCTTTCGAAGCAACTATTGGGGCTTTGTTTGTTTTTAATTACTGGTTGAGAGAATTTCCTTTGTCTGCAGTCGCTAATCGCTTTGAATTGAGGTGTCAATCAAAAGCGACTGATGCTATTGTGTTACAAAATCTGTCCTCGTTAAGTCTAGATGGTTGTCAAAGTGCTGAATGATAGTATTTCTACCATTTCTAGCTGAAACACATGCATCATCCAGCAACAAGAGACCATTGGTCATTGGACCCCCTGAAGATGAATACAGAGTGCCAATGAAGAAGAAAAAACACGCTACACATGGACCCCCTCGTCATCGACATCATCACCAACTTTAGATGGTATGTTGAAAAGTTGAGATATTTTGTGAGATAATTCATCAAGCGAACACTGGCTTCAAATCTTAAAAGGTATTTTAATAAGGGGAATGGACACTCTTTAAGCTGGTCCGGGCCAAATTGAAAATATAACCTTTTGTGTTTGACAACTTTGACACGTGCGGCTGCATTGTGTAGCTAACGAAACAGTGGGTGCGTAGGCGCTTCTTTGGCCTGTTTATTGCTGCTACGAGATATAGCTATGTCTATTCCCTACAAAGAATTGCATTGCACGCCAGCAAAAAGGTGCGTGTGTAGTGATGGACAATTTGCCAAATATTGGGGCAATGTATTTATTCAATTGGAAAGCATTGTTCGTCTCTTTGTCCCAATCAAACAAACGGTCTTTGTTCTACCCAGAATTGTGGTTGACCGCACCCCCTCTCTCCCTAGCGTCCACCACTACGCGTGTGTCCACAGCACCAGTATATGTTTCAGAAATATTGTAATGGCCCTATCCATTCCTAAGAGAACTAATAGCCACTCTCTCTATATTTTCTGAAGATTTGAAGCTTGTAGTCGCAAAGTTGTGGTATAGATATAATTTTTCTGTCAATGGCGATATAGGGCGAGGGGCCCTCTAGTTTTGTTGAAACAATTTCGAAGTATTTTAAACTCGTAAATTCTTTTGACACAGTTTTACTACTAATCCATGATATTCTAACGAGGTTCTGTTGCTGTTATTAATCATTTACTGTTAACCCTGCTTTCCCCATAAGAAAATATGCGAAACTAGCTGTAGAATAAGCCTCCTAATTTCAAACTTTGCACAATCAAGTGGGACGTTTTGCCTTAATTTTCTCAAAAATGGCAAGATTCGATCCTTTTATAGCATGGTCTCAAGTCTTTAAGAAAGGCATTGTAAACTTCTATGGCCTCTTTGTTTGAACTGATTGGCTTTAAAGGAACTTAGGATACTTTGCTGTAATTCTACTTTTGAAATTATAATAACACCATGATTATTTTGTAAATCTCAGTTTAAAGGGGTACATCGCTTTAAAACGGGGCCCTGTTTTGGTAACTTTTAGAAATATACTTTTTAGCTATTCTACCAAAAAGCCTGGATCGAGCATTGTTTTTATACATTTTTATATGGGAGGGTTGATTGAGTGGCGTTAGAGCTTCTATCATTATTGTGCACATTCGAAAATTCTACAGAATGTAGCAAAATACCGTTCGACTCTGATTCTTTTCAGAATAGCTAAAAGGTCTCTTGAAGGTTCGTGGCCCCTTCAACCTCCAATTCCAAAACAATGGATTTTGCGTTTTTGAAAGGGAGGATCCGGGAGGATGCTCAGTTCTTATTTGTTCTAGTTTCACAATTCATTCATACATAAATTTTCCCATTGGGAATCTGGAGATCAAAAGGTTTAAGTGCTAACCTTTGACCAAACTTTAACAAATTTATGGTTATAAAAATTAGAATTTTTGACAAACATTGATAGATTTAAATGTTTTATGTAAATACAAATGTTTTGTTGCAATTTGTTAAAATTTTCAAGAAGTTGAAAGATATTTCGAAGAATTAGATATATCTCCGAACCATTATTTGTTTACAACTTGTTCAAAGTGTTCTGAGTATATTTTATTTCAACAACATGATAAACACAAGCACGGTGTGACCCAAAGAGATGCAGGCTATATGCTATCTAAAAGCTGTGAAATTGGGATTTTATGCTAACTTGAGCGAAGGCAGTACACGACGACCTCAGGGCATGTTCACTTGCAAAGGCTTCAAAATTTTTCGATTTCTACTGGCAACGCCAAAAAGGTTCTCACTTTCCAAAGGCCATAATGAATGGTTCGTTGGTTCTATTTTCAAGATCGATAGTTTGGTCTTTAGCTGAAAGAACTTTCTGCATGATTAATGGCATCGTGGCATTGGTTTAAGGGGGATCCCTCCATTTAAAACAAACTTTTTACTGGAAGCTTCAATTATTGGTACCAATATATCTTCTGAAAGCCCTAGTCATGAGGAATTCATCCATGCATAAATAATGCTAATTTGCATAATTAATTTGCATAAATTATGTGAAAACTGCGCAAAAAGTGACAAAACTAAAACAAATGCTGTGAGAAACAAGATGAGGCAATGACAATTTTGCTTGGCACAAAGTTGCCCAAGATATAGTTTGAGGGCCTGGCACCAAAAAATTTGAAGTGATTATTTCTGAAGCCATTTAACAGCTTTCAGAATTTGAAAATACGGAAATCGCTATAACGGTTCAGTGACCTTTGTTTACTAGCACTGAAAGGAGACTAGTTGAGTAGATTTTTTTGGTTCCAGGCACTCACAAAGCCTATGACTGCCAAAATGAGACAAGTCCCATGAAAATCTGTGAATCAGAACATGAAATATGGCTGTTTTACTAAACGTACCTATAGAAAAATA
>REGL01002410.1:11083-25293 GCA_004194395.1 Aurelia aurita complex sp. Pacific
CTGACGACTTTTCTGACGACTTTGCTGACGACTTTTCTGACGAGTTTCCTGCAGGGGACAAGCTGCTTAGTACATTCTCCAAGGAACAATGGGACTCAAAAGTTCCCAAGTAAACGCTGTCTTAGACTAGGTTCACACGATGCAAGCGCTTTTTTTGAAAACGGTAAAGGATTTAACGGTTCAAGAATTTATAAAGCATTTACAATGCAGGCACATTTTGAAAAACGGTGGAATATTAGACGGTTACAAAATCGTTGCAATCCTCCACAACTACATTGATTACATAGTCGTAGCTTTCGCTAAAATCCAATTCAATTAAGAAATGTACAAATTTTGTTGTTGTTGGTGGTGTTATTGTTGCTGCGATAACTGGGACTATGTCGCGAGTCTACTCCACAACAACGAGGCTGTAGCTCTCCAGATTTCTGTACGCTTATGAAACGCTACAGCTACAGGCCTGATAATCGGTTTTTCTTTCTTTCTTTCGTAGAATACGGGCGCACTTTACATCTCGCCATATAACGATCCTGATATAATTGCTGGTCAAGGAACCATTGGGTAATTTGGGATTTTGTCATTTTTATTTTCGCATTTCTTTGAAACTTTATTGGAGTTGCATAATCGTAGAGAACTGGAAAAGTTTCTATGCTCTCTTAAACTTTGAAACTAAAAGAATGTTTGAATGAAATATTGGGCCACACGCGTGCAAGAAATTTTTTTGTCTGTTTAGCAAAATGACACACGTTTTTTTATAAGAAAGTAGAGTGTAGGGTAAGGTGAGGGTGATTGGGTCGAAAATAGGCGTTTTTTGGAATAGACATATCACCCTTAGAACTCGTTGTAAATTTTGAAGATCTTTTTCATTTCTACCTACATCGAGCCTCTTGTCGTTTTTGGGAACTTGTTCTCAGTCTTTTATTTGAAGCCTGAATACTTTTTTGGAATTTCTTATTTTCCACACTTTTGCATGTAATTTCAAACAGTCGGCGGGAAATTCGGGTATATGCGAGAAAATCAGTATCTGCTTCATCAGGAGTGTTGTAATTCAATAAAATAAAATTTTAGAATGTTTTTATGGATCGCTGCCATTGAATTTTCAGAGTTTCGAAGCTAAAGATTGGAGAACTTGCACAGAGAAAATTAGTAATAGACCGTACCAGAGCCATATTGCAATGCATAGGCCTTCATTCAAAATTAAAATTTTTAGAGATTTAAATACTTGCGTCTTTGCACTAAAACATGAACGGAACTTAACATTATTTTTTATTTATAAATTGATTTCCAATATTATTTTAATGTTTGTTTTGATTGGAAACACCCCACCTTGCAAAATAATTGAAATGAAATCTACCGAATCGCAAAAAAAATACGAAGAACTTTTAACACCTTTCCAAGTGATTGAATTTGAGACCCATGATGGTTTGTTGACAAAAAGAAATCGTACGTTGGCACAAATTGAAGGTTTGCTATGCTGTGAGATCAGGATCTAAGTTTAGGCCGGGGAAAATCTGGAAATTGACGCACTTAGAAATTATCCAATAATTCTTCGACACCACTAAAATAACTCCTAAATGTATAGATTTCAACACCCGCTGAGCTATCAATCAAATTTTCACCGCACGACCCTTTAATAGTGAAAAAGGCAAGTAGACCCAAATTACCCCCACCTTACCCTATAAGAAGCTAGTTCTAGAATGGCCAAAAATGTAAGAAACGGTATCACTAAGTTTTAGAACGGCTTATAAAAAAGTTTGAGTGCTAAATTCAAAGACATAACATCTAATATTTCGTT
The DNA here is from genome assembly GCA_004194395.1 of Aurelia aurita complex sp. Pacific. NCBI lineage: Eukaryota > Metazoa > Cnidaria > Scyphozoa > Semaeostomeae > Ulmaridae > Aurelia > Aurelia aurita complex sp. Pacific. The sequence continues at coordinate 12,876 of REGL01002410.1, forward strand.
GAACCCTATCCTTAAAAATTATCTCTAGCTTTAATTTTTGAACATAATAAAAGATCTTTTCTTTCCACAAAATATTTATTGTGTCAAGAGACATATATCCATAGCAGTGTTGCAAATCCATCTGTCCCTCTACTTTTTGGAAACCAATTTTTTTAGAAGTTGTGATTTCGGTTGTTCCTAACCGTTTTGGCATAAGATATCTCTGAGATTATTGAAAGTGCTACCCGCATCAAAGTGTAGCAACTGTTAATCTCCAAGCATCTTGGGAAGAAATAAGTTGACAGCGTTATTTTTGTGAGAAATTCTAAGTTTGTAAGTTTAAAGCAGCGTCTCTTAAAGTTTCAAGAGAAAATCTTCACTAGCTACAATTTCTAAGTTAGTTGTTATCTCAAGAAGTTCACCCTCTATGTCAATGCAGATATACTGAACATACTATTTTTTACAGGATTGAAATTCTAGAAGACCTTCCTGATGTTGATGCTGTATTTGTGTCTGTTGGCGGTGGAGGATTAATATCTGGAATAGCGACATACTTGAAACATAAGAAACCAAATGTAAAGGTAAGAACTAGTTTGATTCCGAGCCTGGAAGGGGGTTTCATAGCATGTTGAGTGTACCGGGTGTCCCACAAAAAAGTATACAGATTTGGTTGACTCCAGTGATGTGAATTTAGCTTTAATCAATGGCTAATCACTCTCAAAATGTTCCTCGATAGTTAACTTGAACATAGATCCCTCGTTTGCTGGTATTGGTGCTTTGAGAGCAGAAATATCAATCTTGAAAGCTCAAATTTGCGTACACTTGCAAACCAGAGCTGTTTAAGCAAGTTCCTCAAGCACATCGAAATTAAGAACTGAAATTAATGAAAAATTAAGAAACTGCCTGATGGGTGACTGGGTGGTGACTTCTGGAAAACAGAATAACACAAGATCTAATATTGTTCAAATTTTATCAAGGCTATCGTTGATTTATACGTTATGCCTTAAGAATTTGCTTAGGCCAAAAGGCTAAAGCTCTGGTTTGCAGGAAGAAGCAAGTTTGTGCTTTCAAGATTAACCTGTCTGCTCTCAAAGCACCAATACCAACAAACGAGGTACCTATGTTCAAGTTAACTATCAAGGAACATTTTTAGAGTGATTAGACAATGATTGACGCTAAATTCACATCGCTGGAGTCAACCAAATTCGTATACATTTTTTTGGGACAACCGGTATATGTATGTGCCTCCCAAATGGCTTTTTTTGGAAATGCTACGTTCGCTGTCTTTTAATTCTTCGATGTTGATGCAGATAAGTACTGCCACTTGAGATGGCCTGCGGACAGACTGCATTTGGTCCCTACTCTCCTTCGCAGGACAACGAAAAATCTGCCCGTAGGGTACACTAGCGGCTCAGAGACACCAATTTTCTTTTAAGCATCTGCTCTCTCACTCTTTCTTTGAAGGTAATTGGTTGCCAGCCTTTAAATTCTCCAGTGTTATGCAAATCAATTGAAGCTGGAGAAATTCTGGACATGGAGTCTTTAGAGACACTCTCAGATGGTACTGCTGGTGGAGTCGAAAAGGGAGCGGTATGTATACACTAAAGCTTAAACTTAAGGAAATGAGCTGTCATTTTTAGATTCTGCTAAAATAAGGATACATCTTAGAGGCCAAGATGACTGCAAGTCCCAGCAAAACTGCCAAACTTCAAGCAACGCACGACGTTTGAAAAACTACTGCACCCAGAATATCAATGCAATAGTGTTGAAAATGTCTTGATCAATAGCTGATATGTTTGAATAGATATCAAATTTACCAGACTGAAATCGGCCACTCCGTTCTAAAATCACGGGGTATCTTTTCGAGAAGGCTTCTTCAAAACAATAAATAAAATGCCTCAAACTGATGATCAAATTTCGTCTGTTTCCCTGCCTCACAAGAAGGACATGAACACGTTCTAGCACGTGTTATTCTCTTGGGAGGATGGAGTCTTCTTGAATAAATTTATCACTCTGTTGGGGACGACTCCTTCATTATCCCAAAAGGAATACATTTGCTAACACTTGTCCAAATCATAGCTGTTAGGGACAGTGCAAAATTTATTACATGGCATGGCCGGTGGAGAAGAAAATTTCTTGCAAAGAAACCTGCTCGCCCTGTCTAAAATTATTGCAAAAAACCAACTACCCCGTCACCCTTTCCGTAAAAAAATGTATCTATGCCCTGTATTCATGAACCACCGATGAATTAGCCAAAGCCCATAACAAAGTCAATTCTTGTCCTTACCAGTCTTTGTCAACGTAAAAATTGACTTTTAAGAAGAAGAGATATGACTGATGAATCGTTCTTGCAAACAGCTGATGAGAGAATTTAATTTAGATAATACTCGTTAAGTGCAAATGGCCCACAACTACGTCACGCAGTCAATCATGGAAGTAAAGAGCCTGTCATACAGAACATACAGTAGCCTGAGATCAGGCTCACCGAAAAATAAGAATAAACGAGACTACTCTCCTCCGCAGTTTCGATATTTTTGGAGAGCCTGATCTCAGGCTACTCATACAGCCCACCTCGCAGCCACCCATTGGAAAATTATGCCCTACTACTGTTTGCGTTCTTCTGTTACTAACTGTTTCTCATTTTTCCATGCCTGCAGATTACATTTGACATGTGCAAAGATTTAGTTGATGAATGGGTGCTGGTCACTGAAGATGAGATCTCATTAGCTGTTTATGATATGCTTCAAGAACATTGCAAGGTAAGCCAATCCTTATTACCCAACCCTTCCCGACTTTGTAAAACAACACATTTAAGTACGTTTACGATCAACAAAAGCCCAAATATATTGACATATCGCTGAAAGAAAATACCAGAAACTTAAGATCTAGCTCTGTGCCGCTTATCGCGTCGTCACGGGCTTCCAACACTTTCAGGAACGATGCGGCAGAACTCTTTAATAAACTGCCCGCAGAAATTAGAAAAACTAAGACTGCAACGGAAGTTTCAACACAAACGCGCAATAACTTATACATAGAAGCAAAGAGAAGACTTGTAAATATTATTGTCATGGGGTGTTTCACATGGGATTCAAATCTTTAAGTTCCAAATATTGAAAATTTCTGCCGAAACTTTGACCACTCATTAAAGGCATTGAGTCATGATAAATAGACCTGCTTTGCCGTGTATCATGTGACCCATGTGAGAAAGATAATTATCATCATTCCCAAGAAACTAAATGGGCCTGCTGTTGCAGAATGCGTTTCATGTGATCAGTTTCATTTCACATGAATGTTAGTCGTTAGCCAATCAGATGCGCCATCCAGAGCCATGAGTCAGCAAATTCTGACAGATAGGGTATACCTTGCCGTCTTATACTGATTCAATTCCTTTAACCGGGGGCCGGGGGGACTGACACTGGGTTCCGTTTGATTTATGCCAACCACCCCTCGCTCTCCCCTCCTGAAGCCGTTCTGAAAGTGTTCTTCTTTCTTTCTAGGTCGTAGAGGGAGCATCTGGAGTTGCAATTGCTTCATTTCTAAAAACGAAAGATAGATACAATGACCAAAATGTTGTAGTTGTAAGCTGTGGAGCAAACATCTCAATTGATAAACTGCGCTTCGTTATTGATAAGCATCATGAAAAGTAAAACTGGAAATATCAAGATGTTCGCGAAATATTTGAATGACCTGCAACAGTTCAAAAAGCTGCTGTGTGGACCTATAATTCCTAGCTAATTTTTAAATGATTTTATACTTAGACCAGGTGTCCCAGAAAAAATTGTACATATTTGGTTGGGTCCAGCGATGGACAACTTAGCTTTATTCAATGGCTAATCCATTTCAGAATGTTCCTCGACAGTTAACATGAACGCAAATACCTCATTCGTTGATGTTGGTGCTCTGAGAGCTGACATATTAATCTTGAAAGTCCAAGTTTGCCTCAATGTCCAAACCAAAGCTTTGGCCTTTTGGCTTCCGCAAATTTCTGAAGCGCATCAAGATTTAAAACCATTATGGAAGAGAATTTGAAAAACGGCACAATGAGTGACTTCTAACAAACTGAAAATAATATGGTTTTTTCAAATTTTATACCGGGTGCGCCAAAATAAACTATGCACGTTTGGCAGGCTATAATAAATCGTACACTTGACCGATATCGAAGATTTATGATTTAATCTTTAGCAAAAAGCCTGAATTAGATTCTAGGACTTTTTGCAAATTTTTCCGTTCTCTGTTTTTAGAGCTAGAAACGAGTTTCTTAAAATGTTCGTTTTCGAAAACATTGAAAACGATCAAAAAACGTCGATCAAATTTTAAAAGATTCAACATGAATGAAGAAAGAGAAAACGTTTTCAGGGAGAGTTGGAGGTTTAGTACAAACTCTCGTACAGCAAATTACAATTGGTCGATTTCTGAATCGCAAATCACCACGAGCAAGTTCTCTCTTTGTCCATTCATGTCGATCATTTAGAAAACTTGATCGATGTTTTTCGATCGTTTTCAGTGTTTTCGAAAACTAAGATTTTAGGAAACTAGCTTGTAGCTTTAAAAATTGAAAATGAAAAAATTTGCAAAAAATCCCTGTATCTAATTCAGATTTTCTGCTAACGATTAATTCCTAAATCATCAAAATTGATCGAGTGTACGATTTATTGCGGCCTGCCAAACGTGCATAGTTTATTTTTGCGCACCCGTTATTGTCATGATTTCGAGCATGTTTTGAAAGTTTCTTGGAGGTCTTTCTCGAGAAAATCCTTCATACTTGCAGAACGGAGTGGCCGATTTCTGTCAGTTAAATTTTTTAATGCATATGATTTGTCTACCATTAAAAGGTATATCTGCCGATATCAGGGAGCAGTGGCTTTTAAAACGGGGATTGTTTCTTTTATTTACCCGGTATTTCATAGTCTCCCGGACGGATTTGTGATATCTGAAATATTCAAATTACAACATCTTTTAGATTTCAATGCATTTTGAGTTTGTGACGTCATGAAATTTCTAGTTCGTAAACCAGAAAAGCGAACAATTTCTGCTATTTAATAGACCTTGGTTTTTGAAGTTCTAGGCATCACTTTCCTTCTTCTAATTTAGATGCAATTTTGAAAATAAGCCAGTCAGAAATATCCCAGATTCAGCATAGTTAACTGGTTTTAGGCAGTTGTCATATGAACTTTGAATGAATTCGGAAGAATTCGCTTGAGCATTCATAAGATTTCACTCTTTCAGATTCAGAAACAGCAAGGATGAAACCTTGACCTCTTTCCCAGTTGTTTTGATTCCAAACACATGGTTTTCTTTGAATGCATGATTTATTTTTTACCACAATAACAATGCAATGACATCGAATTTTCTGGATTCGGTTAAAATCGTGCAAATACTTACCAATGAAAATTGTGTTAAAGGCAGTTTGTCACGCATCTGATTCGCTGCAATAAGGTCAGAGATTAACAAAACTGATGGCTCTGTGAATCTGTGCACTTGAAACAAAGGAGGGCTGGTCGTTATAACTTTCTGCGGCCAAAGAAAGTCAGTAGGATCACCAGCCATTCATTCAATTCTTCAGTTCTTTGTATTGTCATTATCACCCAATCAGATGCCTGACAGACTGCCTTTAAATGACGAATGAGCTGTACTGTATTCGTTTCAAGATTTTTTTAAATTGAACGTTAATAGTGAAAGAATTTATTGTTGAATACGATTGGAAACTGACATTGATTTGATACACAATTGAGATATTTTTTATAAAAAATTAGATAGATATATTTTGATAAGAATTGCGAGTACTTTTGTATGACAGAGCCATCTTTGCGTTGTTTTCATCAGCTGCTTCGGGGAAATCGTCCCCTGAAACTTTTATTACGTTGTGTGTGCTTTAGTACATTGGAACAACTATACTACGATCTGGTCCACTCGAATAAAATGGGTAACCTTAGGGTATGTTCGGTGCAGGAAAAATGTGAATGAATGACGTAGAGATCTAAATGCACAATTTTTTCTAGCTTTCGAGCATTGTCGTTGTAGAGAGGAACTTCCAAGAGAAATTAAAGAGCTTCCAGAAATCAGATTTCTCAGAAATCTCTCGTGTTGAGAATTTACCTCCGTCGTTCACAGTACTGAATAGCCCCTGTACATTACACCTCCACCATAACTGACTGAACAAGTTAAAGCAAGGGCGCCTACCTTGTAGGAATTGTGTTTATTCCCAGTACTGTACCCGTGACCCAGTGCACAGAGTAATTGGTGTCCTGTGGCCCAGTCCTGTTAATCTGTGTATGTTACAAGGATTTTCAAATTCTAGCGTATGTTAGTGTTGACCAATCAAAAATCACATTGTCTGTTTCCCTGTGGCCAACTCGTACAACAGTTGATCTCGTATTACATCAACACCGGAATTTGAAACCACAAAGCTATTTATACGTCATCTTGACCTTACAGTATCGGGATACTCTGTGCACTGGGTCGCGGGACACCAATTGCTCTACAGTACTGGGAATAAATACAGTTCCTACAAGGTAGGCGCCCTTGGTTAAAGCAGTACTATGGTGAATAAACCCCAGACGTCTGCCAGGGTGAGGCCATTTTTATACTAAAATCCTTAATAATTGGTAGGAAAATCGACCAAGAACCCATACCGCTCGTCACACCGAACAGCGAGCGAAGTGAACTGGAGGGACGAGTTTCAAGCGCAGCGTTCGATATGACGAGCGGGACTTGGGCAAGCCTATCTTTTCTTTACGTAAAGAATAATTTTGAGGCAGTGAGTTTCGAGCCCTTGAGGCGATTCTTACAGGCTAGTGGGCCTAACCAGCATTGGTTTTTCGTGGATTTCATGGTATTCAAAACACGAAGCAAGAAATATAGCCGCATCTGGAGCTACAGCTACAGCAACATTACAAAATTATTTTCATGCAGCATGAAGTTATGCCACCTTTACAAAAAAGGCTGCAATGCAAGCCGGTTGCCCATGAGCCTTTGATTTTAGACTTCTACTGGGTGTCTAAAAATGCAACCCAACTTTGGTCGAAATTCTTCCCAAGATATTTGAATTAGTATTTGAATTAGCATAACGCATACCACCTGAAAGAACAATCTATCTTCTTTCCCATTATATGCAGTTTGGATACAGTAATTAAGTTATCCTTCAACAGAGCAGTTCTAGGATATTTGCATGAGTGAAGATTCGTCTTTTTTAAGAGTTTGTTTGGTCAATTTTACAAAATGTGAGCAAAATGTAACAAAGGTCTTTCTCAAAGGTCATCACCTCAAATGCATTCAATGTTTTTACAAAGTGCGTTTTGTGACTTTGTACGGAAAAGTGATCCTAATTTTGCTCTTACGGTATCTTTCATTTGAATTTAGGCCATACTAAAACGTCAATTGGGTGATAAATATTTCCATTTATTAATGAAAAACTGCAGATCATTCGCGCTTTCCTGTGGTATGCATGTCATCCACTAAAATTGTATGATTTTCCAGAACTTTTTTTAGATATAGCCAGGTTTTGGGTTGCGTTTGTTTTCAGACAACGTAAGTTAGGAAGCTAATTTGATTCCTATTGCCTCATCATTGCAGCGCTACACTGCCAATTGAATCAGTAACATCTTATCGGAATAGCGTCAACAATTTTCCTTCGTGAAGGCCTGCATACAAATTTGGTTCCCAGTGTTATTTGACAGATCAAAGAATGACATAGCAAAGAGACACAATAAAGTTTTTTCGAGGATCAAATGCTGATTTCATCATCTACATATTTTACGCACAATTTGTCAGCAATTCGTTTTGCAACTTTCTAACATCAGGAGTAGTACAACTAGGAAATACGTGACTATATTGCAACGCAGTAAGGAAAATCAACATATCCTGAAGAAATCTATATGTTTTCCAGCCAAGCCTAAAGCCGTGTTTGTAAGGTATCACCTTTTAAGAGAAAGGCTTTCCTGGGACTGAATAAAAATTCGTGAGACTTGAAATTCAAACATGGGCTTGCCAAAATAATTGCACGAGGAATCGAAGGAACTTTTCACCGTTAGTGCCTTTGAGGCAAGTAAGGCCATAGACATGAAAGACCAAGGTTTGTTTACAACCAATTCAAGGTCAAACCATCAATCTCTTGGCAAAACGTCTTTTGATTTTTTTAACATATTTTGTGCCATGAAAAGTTGTTTCATGAATGCGAAAACTAGAGTAACACTGAAACTTTCCAAAACTATATGGTCACGCGGCTTGAAATGGGTTAAACAAAACTTTGCCGATTAGGTCTATCCTAGACAGTTTTTCTGCGACGCTTGAAGCTGTGGTTACGTAGCTTGGCCCATTATGAAGTTAAGCGAAAAGGGGCTGGAAAATGCGTCGAAATGTAATCACGTGACCCATACGTGTAGGATTTTAAGAATGCAGACAGATATTACTTTTGAGAGACAAAGTGAATTTCAAACTGGTTGCTTCAGGAGGATAATTTCTAGCCATGCCACTAAAAACAACGTTACGTATTCAACACATTTATGCTCTATTACAGTTCTATTAGACCAATCCTTGACATCACCACAGAGCCTCAAGTGACAGTCCTTCCCTTCCATACTTCAAATCATGTTGAAATAGGAAAGCAAAGTATTTATCTTCAAAGACAGCGTGCGATACTTTTTGAGCTGGCCAAGTTTAGAATTAATAATAGGACGACACCAAATGAGTCCTCGGCTCTTTCTCTCCTAGCAAAACTGTTTGTTGATGGAAATTATCTCTTTTGAATTCAGAAACATGTGTCAACCGTAAATAAATATCTTACTATGAAAGAAAGACCTAATGAAGTTGGCCACCACGACGTCTTGCATTAGCATATGAACCCTCATCTTCTTTCTTGTCTGGCTCGAGTTTGACCATGTCATCAATTCTAAGGATGGTGATAGCAGCTTCCGTTGCAAATTTCAGACATTTTATTTTGCCCATTCCTGGTTCTAATACACCAGCCTTCTTGTTGTCACGAACAACTCCTTTGATTAAATCTAGACCAATCCTGGAAGATACAAATTACACGTAATTAGCAGGGATTCAAGTTAGAAACTAAGAGTTCAAAGCTAACTTACCGGGAGAGTCAAAACAAGTTTAGACTTATAACTTGCAACACGGGTTTTTCAGGAAGTTATTCAATAACTATTCTATCTACTGTAGTTATAGCTATAACTAAGAAAGGGAGAACAAAAATTAATAGCCAAGCCAAGTCTTCCTGAGTTTGTTGGTGTCAAGCTTGTTCTGACTCACACAATACATATGCGTCCAGTATCCGAATTTGTTGATTTAATGTAAAACTATCTCCTTCCATGATAAAACTATGTGCATGGACGTGCAAAACAATAAAAGGACAAATAGAGGTTGGCATCAGATTACTAAAATTTCAGTCACAAAAGTCTACTTTTTGCAGCCTTGCCTGCTCAAAAATGACTATCAGATCCTCTCTACAGAGCATCAGACTGGAGTATCAACAATCAGAAATTGCTGACAACTGAAACTCTTACGTGAGAGAAAATCTAGATTAATGTCTGTCCCCCTTTACAGCCAATACCTGTTTTCAAGATAATGACCAAGATTATGAACAGTTTAGCAGGCAAGCCAAGTAGATATAATCAGGCACGCCTTTTATCATCATTTGCCAATTATTTGCCGCTCAATAAAAAACTTGAACAATCAAACACCTATCATGCAACTCAAAATGAAGCACTGCTGTTTAAAAATCACCAAAATACTATCATGTTATTTCTCTNCCTCTCTACAGAGCATCAGACTGGAGTATCAACAATCAGAAATTGCTGACAACTGAAACTCTTACGTGAGAGAAAATCTAGATTAATGTCTGTCCCCCTTTACAGCCAATACCTGTTTTCAAGATAATGACCAAGATTATGAACAGTTTAGCAGGCAAGCCAAGTAGATATAATCAGGCACGCCTTTTATCATCATTTGCCAATTATTTGCCGCTCAATAAAAAACTTGAACAATCAAACACCTATCATGCAACTCAAAATGAAGCACTGCTGTTTAAAAATCACCAAAATACTATCATGTTATTTCTCTTTGTACAACAATGTCAAAGACACATTGCTTTTAGATGTGACAAATGCTATATTCCTGTTTTGGTAGCAAATTTCTTGATTGGGTCCAAAGCATGAACCTTTGCCAGATTAGCAAGGGCAAATTTTGTGAAACACAAGATTCAGGTTTCCCAAAAGAAAAAGCGATTTGCCCTTCTGAAGAATACATTTCACACCTCTGAGTACACTCGATCAAATCAAAATAAGCAGAGAGTGCAAAGCTTTATGCCTGGCTGCGCAGAGGGTGTGAAATGTGTTCTTTAGGCTTCGAAATCTCTTTGTCTTGAACATAACTGAATCCTTTGCTTACAAAATTTGCTCTTACATTGATTCAAAATTAGCATTTCATTGTAACACCGTAGTTAAGTCTCTTCTTTGACACACGCAACCATGTTACAGTCCAGAATTATACTTAAGATCAAAGCTAAAACTGAAGACATTGTCTGTAATATCGCATCTCACAAAATCTTATAAAATAGCTATTTTTGCGAGCTCTACCCCGACGCCAAAATAAACAATGTCCTCGAAATCAAAATCATAGAAGTCACACTCTGATGAGAACATAGGTTCGAAAGGCCTGTGTGTCAGACACTTGTCTGTTTCTTTGCGTCAGCCTACTCCATTGCATATAATTTTTCCCCTCTAATCAGTACAGTTTTTAGTACAATTGCAAACGAAGAAATCTCCTTGATCCAAAGAAATAATCAGATTTCATTTGATTTTCAAATGGCGATGCTGCATTTCGAGTCAACTGGTCTTTTCAGGGAGCATTTAAATCTTCCAATCTTTTCACTAATATAACTGCTCAAAGTGTCAGCTACCGTCCTTGACATCTTGCCATCTTCCTTCACCTATCAATCCTTAGCAAAATAGTTCTAAGAAGCATTGGAGAGGAAAGGTATATTGCACGTACCATTTAAGATCAGATTTTTCTTTGTGAATCTGTGAAGTGTTATGATATGATCTCAGTTTTGAAACCAATTCAGCAGAATCTTTAGCTGCATTTACTGATAATATTTTTGGGATAATCAACAGCGAATTTGCGAATTCGGCAATAGCTAGTTGTTCTCGTGAAGCCTAGAAGAGAAAGCAAAAATATTAAACGGCTTTTTAATTCACGGAAACGATCATAAATCTATAACCCACTTACACAGTAGATTGTACCGTTTAGTATCTGCCTAGTGTGAACAAAACCAGTTCTGCCTAATTGGCGTTCTCCTCTATTTATGTATTCAGATTCTGCATTAAAATAGTTTAGTTTAATCCAGCTTCTAACCTAGCTTAATCTAGCATAGTTCAGATTGTTTGGTGTTACTGTGGCAGTATAGAATATCACTTCAAAAATATCTCCTCCCCCAAAGTAACTTGGTGCTGGCACAGTACAACGATGAGAAATAGAAAGAATAACATATCATGCTATTATCGTAGTTTTTGTCCAGAATGCCTCTAAATGATTTGGAAATTCTGAAAAGATTACAGCACAAATCATAGGTAAAATGAAAGATGGCACAGGTAATAGTTGTTATGGCCCAAGCAGCCGTTCGAACGAGAGGTCAATTGGAGTGCAAGACCCAAAATTCAAAACGTACGCGTTGGCAATGAGACATTAGCAAACAAACCCAAACAGGAGTGCTTGTTTCTCAGATTCTCAAGAGTGATATTGTCATAACTTTTCAAGCTTAAACACCTTCGCTTTCTATTAGAATGAATCTAAGACAGGCCAAGCTTTTTGAACGAAAACTTACCAAAGACGTAGCAAAATTCTCTAGGTAGATTGATAAGGCTGCTTCCACTGCTCCTCCGCCAGCTACAACAGACTTTGATTCCATAACTCTCTTTACCGCACATAATGCATCATGCAATGATCGCTCCATTTCATCCAACATAAAGTCATTGGCACCTCGGAGAAGTATTGAAGCGGCAGACTTTACTTTTGGCCTATAAGGAACAAAACATTTATATCTAACTATTAAAAGGCGTCTTGATGGAAATTCCTTGCGAATTCACTTGAAAAAGGTTTCACTCTTTCACATTCACAATGATTATCAAGAAATCATTATCATTTAATAGTGCCTAGATTTTTCTAGACTTGCCCAAGTCTATCTCTACCATCCGTCTACCGTTCCCTTTACGGTAGATCCTGGATCCGCCATTTCCTGGATCCTCCATTCCAACCTTCCACCCAGAATGACGGATCCAGAAAATGGCGGATCCAGGAACTACCGTAAAGGGAACGGTAGACGGACGGAAGAGATAGACTTGGGGCAGGTCTAAGATTTTTCTAGAGAAGTCCATTTAGGTTTAATAGACGATTCCAATAATTAAAAAATATTCCTCGCAAATAGTAATGGAGCATG
>REGL01002411.1:25649-40781 GCA_004194395.1 Aurelia aurita complex sp. Pacific
CAAACAATCAAAATCACATGATTAAATCAAATTATCTCTATTGTTCCCGTTGCTATGACAATAAGAAGATTTTAAGTTATGATTATCATGATTGTTACCAACATGATTGAAACAATGAAATGAGGCACTAAATTGAATTTTTTTGTTTCAAATTGAGTTGGATATCATCAAATACATGTGTAAGTATAATTTTGCATATATTTGAGATTAAAATTTGCAACAATTAAGGAAAAAGTATACAAATTTTGTTGACTACACTGTAAAACATTGGTTGCCATGGTTACGAGGCTATATTTAGCATCTTGAAATTTTCATCATTTGATACAGTATAGATATAAAGTCAAAGTAGCGGAGTCTTGGCATCCTGCATTGCATATTATAGCATAGGCGAATAAAAGTTTGGTTGGGGGGGGTGGAATCCACCCCCCCCCCAGGTGAGATAGGGTTAAGACATTTACATTTATTTAAAATGATATCATTTCAAGAAAATACCTTTAATCAAAAATTTGTGACACGGTTTTGCAGTTCAGGGCCTTAAGTCTTTGGTAAACAGATAGTCGTGGTCCAACGATTATCATTGGGGTACACAAAGATTTTTTTGCAAGGGTGGTCGATTTTGCCTAAAATCTAGAATAAATCATTCGTGATTTTATTGAATCAACTGAATATATTTTTATGATATTCTACGTTTAATTCTGCGTCGAAAGATGCATAAGTTTGTTTGGTATATTTTGACGAACGGCCGTGGTAAACGGAGTTTCTTAATCACCGCCTGAACGGTTACAGTAACCTTAAGTCAAAAGAGGGTACTTTTTTGAGACACCAGATATGTAGTAAGTGAATTATGCTGAACTTTTACAACCAAAGAAGCAGTTAAGGCTGGAGCAATTTTAATTGGACAGTTGATATGAAAATATAGAGCTACCTGATGCCAAATTAGTCTGGATTGCAGAAAAACAATGGTTGTTTGCTTGTCAGTTACAGACTGAAATTCAGAAAACTGTCTCTTATTTGCAAGACATTCAGTTTCCTTACCTGTGATGAAGCAAAACTCTGGCAAAAGCAAAATGGGACCTGTCACTCCTCTCCTGATGTCCTGGGAAGAAATATACATATAGAGTAATGAGCAATAATGTTACTGAGTGGGTGTTGTAAACTTGCTTACTCACAAAGTGTCTGTCAAGATATTGAGATGAAATAAGGTGGGAGCGATCATTCCCAACTTGTGTAATTAAGCAATGCGAGGTGTGACAAATCACTGAATTTGTTTCTGGGGAATTAACAACACTATACAAGGTGTCCCAAAAAATTTGTGCCCTGTTTGCCGAAAGATTGCGACAAAACCGCAAAAGATTCCCGCCAAACTTTTGCACAATGTCGCTCTTCAGATATTCAATTAAAATTTGCAACCACCCCCGTAAAAATCCATTGAGAAATGATGGAGCTATGACCTTCAGAAGACCAAATTTGCCTGATGACTGAAACCAGCCGTCAGCAATTTTGTCTTACTATTTTGCAGTGATAAGTATCTTCACGCGAGGTAAGAAATAATTTCTGTGAGGTCAGAAATAGTGGGACTCACCAAGGATTATCGGAATATTCATAACTATGAAATTAGAGGCTGCTGTCTCATTTTCAATCCATGAAGCTATTTATCGCTGTAAAATAGTAAGACAAAATGGATGACTGCTGGTTTCAGTGATCGGGCAAATTTGGTCTCCTGGAGGTCATAGCTCCATCATTTTTCATCATTTCTTAATCAACATTTCTTAAAATAAGCAATGATACTGAAGAGTCTGCCAACTAAGTGTGATTGATGTAATTCAAAGTACAAATCAGACAGCATTCCTTCCTTGAGACAAAAGAACAATGAAACAATGTCCCTTTGCAGTTTCACTATCTTCGTATCTATTTCTTATAAAAAGTTCTTACCCTTTTTTTGGGATTGCTAACCAACAGTGGTTGTTGGTCATCTGTTGGCGCTTGGTCATACATCTGTTGGTAGTAATCTTTGAATGTAATTTTGGTGCCATCACGCTTCTCAAAAGAGTCGGTTGGATGCTTGTCCCATCCGATATCATCAATCTTGTATGTTTTGTTATTGTACCTGCAGATGCAAATCATTAAGAGTTTCTATACAAGTTTGTGGTCTTTGTGTATAGGGTGAGTTGAAAAAAAGTTAACACATTTGGCGTGCTGTGGAATAATACTTACTATGTGCCCAGTATTCAAAGTTAAATGTCAGTCTGTCAGTCAAAGGCTAACTTAGGGCCTGTTTATATGAAGAAACACCTGCCAGACCCGGGGCTGACACGCCAGGACAATTTCAGCCACTGTTTATATGAGATATTTTACCTTACCTGTCAGCCACGAGGTGAGTTTAGCTATTCTAAAAAAGGATATGAATCAAACGATATTTTGATACACTCTGTAGAATTTTCGAATGTGCACAAACGGAAAAGAAGCCCTAAAGCGTCTCAATCGAACCTTTGGTATAAAATGTTTAGAAATATCACCTCACCATACCAGTGGTGTTTCGTTTACATGGAAAATTTCACCTCGCCCAGGTGAGATTCCACCTCATTATACCGGTCATGTTGCATTTGTCATATAAACACGGAATGAAAAAGCAAGGGGATTCTATGGGAAGGAGAAATCTCATCTGTCAGCCCTGGAACTGGCATGGCAGGTGAGGTGTTTTTCCCATATAAACAGGACCTTAGATGCAAGGGGCATTTATGGGAATGACAATTCTATATTCGATTCTGGTCCATGATTACGACTACCCTCACATGAGCAAACTCAAACCGGCCTGAGATTCAAATGGAGGAAAAATTATAAAACTAAATCAAAATGTCATTGTTGTAGTAAAAAATTAACAAGTACAGTATAAATCCACAGAAAGAAGACAAACAAGAATTCCCTTTTCAAGGCTGGTCTTATTGGCTTTAAAACTAAATTAACTGAAGCATCAACTTTCAGGGAGATGTCTCCTTGCTACCTACCTTGTGAGTACAATTTCCCCAACAAACTTCTTTACAGCATCATTGTAAAACCTCCCTTGGCCTACTCTGTTATACAGCTCATACAACATGTCCAACACAGTATCCATTCTCATTACTTTATGAGATACGTCCAGATTCAATAAAATTCCAGCATCATAACGCAGAATGCTAGTATTGTAGCCTGGCCAAAGCTGCAACCTGGAATTAAGGTGTATATACAGTTGCATTTTGAAATATATTCTCTTTAAGGTCTAAGTTTGATGTTTTCAGACAGGTAAAAACCTTCCTTATGTGGAGCTTTTCAGATCAAAGTTGCTGTTCAAATGAAAAAAGTCAAGTGCTTGGAAGGGGGGCTACCCTAAACAAAACAGGTAATCAAAAGGTTGTTTAACAAACATTGGGGTGATGTGATGCATGAACTAAACAGCAATGGAATCAAGTAAACATTTAAAAAAAAAGTATATTGGGTAATTTTGATCGTAATATACAAGTGCACATACTAGAAAATGTTAAAGGGGGCTCTGATGCTCTTGCACACAGGGAAAATCAATGGATATCGAGACTTGGTACTCATAAGCCATTAGGTCTGACCTAGAAGAGAAAACCTTTCCAGGGTGATTTGGGGGTTCAGAAATTGATCAATGTAAACTTCTGCACAAGCGTTATTTCAACGATTGGCCTGTTGCAAAATGCTGTAGTAGTTAAATGAAATGCCACCCCAAGCCGTTACAAAATCACAAATTTAACAAGACCCCATGCTTGCTAGCCTCATGACGCTTCCCTGTTTGTCTTTTTGACACAGGAATGCAACCTGCATCAAGCATAAATTAAATGAGATTGCAAAAGGAAAGACATTTCTTTATATCCTTGAAAATAATGCTACATTTCTCCCAGGATAGTACAAACTCTTGTACAGCTGATTACAATTAATCGATTTCTCAAATCACCACAAACAAGTTTTCACTTTGCCCATTCATGTTGATTCTTTACAAAACACGATTGAACTTTTTTTATCGTTTTCAGTGTTTTCAAAAACGAAAATTTCAAGAAACTTGCTTCTAGCTCTAAAAACTGTAAAGACAAAATTTTCAAAAATTCCTTAAATCTAATTCAGGCTTTCTGCTAAAGATAAACTCATAAATCTTCAAAATCGATCCAGTGTACGATTTATCGTGGCCTGTAAAAACTGCATAGTTTATTTTGGCACACCCAGTACTATTAAAAATTTTAGGAAAAGTAAGATCTTCAATACTACAATGTAAAAAGCCTAAAAAGTCCTTCAATATTTATTGTCAAAATCCTGTAAAGTTGAACTCTCCATAACTGATACCTGTGGGACCAATGTTATTGACCGTTGAAGAGTGGTGTCCGCTGTATAGAATGTCATCTTTGTCATATACTGTATTTTGAGATGAAAACATTTGTCCGTTGTTTGGAGGTGCCTGTTTAGGTGTCTGTTAATGGACGTTCCACTGAAGTTAAATATTCTGAAATGAGTTACACTTACTTAAATTGTTCCAAGTCGATCTTTCGATCTGGAGAGAAGTGTGCTCTTCCAATGAGCTTCATGTCAAGGATGCTCAAAATCCTAGAAATGAAAATTTGTTTCAAATCAGTGCAGAATGTAAAACAAAATACTATTGTGTTTCTTACCACAACAGGTCATCTGCTGCCCCTCTATTATTGCATCAGCATCATCTTTGCGCTCATAACTACAAACTAATCAAATTCTTCTATGGGACTGCAGGAATCTTCTGTATTGTATGCGTTTTCTGTGTGCTTTCTTTATTTCAATGCCAATTAGCAGAGATAAAGTGTTGATCAATTGCTTTATTTAACAAGTGTGATGGATTTAGTTACTTTCTTTCTGACCTCAAAGCCCCTTCTTAGATTACACAGTGGACTATGTGACCAACAAACAAAACAACCTACTGTAAAATGAACTTCATTCATCTCAAAGCATGCCAAACCAACAGCAAGCACATGAGAGAGTAAAGCTGCCCACACACTAAGACTTCACTATTCCACAACAACAACAACTATGTATGCTAATGAGCATAACAACAATGACAACAATATCAACACAGAGTCCCTCGTTTACTTGAAAAATGTCCCTCAGCTGGAAAATCCACATAATTAACCCCCACCCAAAAACACTAAAACCCTGTCATAATTCACTCTTCTTCATCTTCTTTATCTTTAGAAAAAGACTATAAAGATCCTGCAACACTCATGAGTTTCCAGAAATTCCTTGCTCTCCTTTCAAGTAAAAATCTAAGCTGAAAGTACCAGGGTAATTCTGTTTCAAAGATGGACAAAAAGGACAACTCTTTAACCATGTACTGTCAAATTTTGCTGATTTTTGCAATTTCAGCATGATGATAATGGTAACATATCCAAATTTCAGCTCTCTAGCAATAGCATCCTTCATTCTGGAAATATCTTTTTTCAAAGTTTTGACATTTTTCGGGCAAATTGGTTATTGGCCACCATCTTGAATTTACACTTTAGTGACATTAGCTAGCATTTGATCACCTCTTCAGAATGTTAGCATCCAAATGTGGTTTTTAGATGAATTTGGGGTGGAGAGCCCAAAAATAACCTCAAGATTATAATGAGACTGACAAAGATGGACACACAAATGCACAATGGAGTTTGATTTAACAATTTTCCTTTGCTCATACTTCATTAATTTTTGGCAATGTTGCTTGACTTTGGCAAAACTGATATTTTGCAGGCTTAAATATAGGCACACACACCTACTTTCAGGGGAAAAATATTTTTAGACAAACCTACCATCAAAGAGTTATCCATGTTCAATTATTTGTCCTTATGTTTGTACCAAGCATTAGAATGAATGTTCTTATTAGAGGTGTAATGCATGTGTCAGGCTCTCTGGCAAGTTTGCAACTCTTTAATTTATTGTTGGCAAACTCTAATATGAACTATCTACCTGTTGTTAAACCTATTATACATTGGGTGGGGGCAAAAATGCCCTCACCCAAATTTTTGATTACGAAAGAAAGTAAATAAGGAAGAGAGAGAGCTTAAACATCCATCACCAAGGTCAAGGTGGATCAAGACGGATTCAAACTCTCTTGCTCATTTATTCTCCATCTTGAAATCAAAAATTTGGGAGGGGCATTTTGCCCCCCCCCTCCCGGTTAACAACAGGTAGATGATTCATATTAGAGTTTGCCAACAATGAATAGAAGAGTTGCAAATTTGCTACAGTACCTGAAACATGAATTACACTTCTGATATTAAATTTCTTTCTCATGCAACATTATGTTGCCAACATGATACAAAATATACCTTACAAATGTAAATGTTGCTGTTGCGCATAATACAAACACAAGGATAAAATGATTGAACATGGATAACTCTTCGATGGCAGGTTTGTCTGAAAAGATCTTTCCCATGAAAGTGGGTGTATGTGCCTACTTTTAGGCTGCAAAATATCAGTTTTGTTAAAGTCAAGCAACATTGCGAAAAACTAGTCAAGTAAGAACAAAGACAAATTGTTAAAATCAAACTTAATCATGCATTTATGGTCATTTTTGTTCATCTTATCATCATTTTGAAGTTATTTTTGGGCTCTCCGCCAAAATGC
Source organism: Aurelia aurita complex sp. Pacific (assembly GCA_004194395.1). Taxonomy (NCBI): domain Eukaryota; kingdom Metazoa; phylum Cnidaria; class Scyphozoa; order Semaeostomeae; family Ulmaridae; genus Aurelia; species Aurelia aurita complex sp. Pacific. Next base: position 32,268 of record REGL01002411.1, read on the forward strand.
GTATAAAAGCACATTTAGATGATAGAATTCTGAAGAGATGATCAAAAGATAGCTATTTTCACTAAAAGTGTAATTCAAAATGGCGGCCGATAAAAAAATTAGGCCTAAAGAATGTCAAAACTGTGAAATAAGATATTTCCAGAAAGAAAAATGCTACAGAGCTGAAATTTGGATATGTTACTAGCATCATCATGCTTCAATTACAACCCAAAAATCAGCAAAATCTAAGAGTAAATGGTCAACAGGCTAGGCTGTACCTCATTGACATGGAGTTACCCATCAATTAAGTGCACTTACTTTGCAAGAAATTGTGAAGAAATGTGGGACATTCTCCAAAATAATTAAGGCATCTTCATGTTGTATATTCTTTTATGTAACTCCTTATTTTCTGTGGCACCCACACTAACCAATATATCTCCCGCAAAAAAAAAGTTGTTAGAGTAGCTAACACTTTATATCTCTATCTACACAAGTCTTCTCTGATTTGAAAAATTCTTTAGTTGTATGATTTATCTGATTTGAAGCTCCTCACGTCCGATTATGAACCGGTCAACATGATTTCCTGTCTTTTTTAATTTTCTTTTTAAATTTTGACATTTGCTCATCAAAATAATGCAAGGCAGGCTTCTTAAGGTGGAAAGATTATGTCCTTTTGCAATCAAACAGAAATTTCAGGTTGAATGATTCTTTTATCAGCCTAAGGACCTGTTCATATGGAGGCGAGCCAGTCCGCTTACCAGGCTGGAGGTTTTTGCCGAGATCTCACCTTATCCCTGTTTCCCATTCAAAGTTTGTTGTCTGTTCATATGAGCAGACCGGCTGGCCCGGTAGGCGAGATCTCACTCAAGAACTGCCGGGATCCCGCTGGGTGGGATCAAAATTTTGCCATATGAACACTCCAGCCCGCCTTCCGAGACGAAAACGTCTCTACTGCGCATGGGTGGGCATGCAAAACAATACCACCAACGATGGCAAGTGACCAATTCCAACCCAGTAGGCGGGATGGATTTTGCCATATGAACAGAATGCGAAATCGGCTCACTTAGCTGGCCAGCCCGGTAGGCGGGCTGGCTCGCCTCCAGATGAACACGTCCTAAATTTGGCCTCCTCAGAAAATTCTACTGATTGGAAACTCGCTTTTCGATATGCGGGTCTAGATACGGGAATAACATACTGTAAAACATAAAAGTTTGGCGAGAATCTTTTGCCGGTTTTTGGCAATCTTCAGGCAAATGGGGCACAATAGTTTGTGACACCCAGTATGCTACTAACGCAATGCTTTTCACTGAACTTTGTTGCAGATTGTTGCAGTTGAAATAAAAAATCATTGAAAGTGTTACTACAGCTTTCACTGCAATGCCATCAAAAGCTTCAACCTGCTATGGAAAATTTTAACTGTTCAAGGTATGAACCTGTACAAAAATACAAGGCTAAACCTGTCCTTGTACAGGCCAAGTTTTAGCCTTGTAGAGGGGATTATGACCTTGTTATGACCTTAAAAAAAAAAAAAAAAAAAAAAAAAAGGCTATAACAAGGTTATAAGGCCATAACTACAAGGCTTGTACGTGGCTATTACATGGCCTTGTATTTTCGTACAGGAAGCTGAAATTTGAAATTTGACTTTTTCTCCACTAGGTAAGAATTACATGAAAAAAGTTTGAGGGGGTGTCTCAGACATGACTTGACATGCCTTTGTTCAAATTATTTGGAATGATCCAACCATGATTTTAAAGAAATTTGATAAATGACCATAAAACATCATTGTCAAATGCTCCTTAATGCTATCAGTCTAAACAGATTGGGCTAAACAGATTGGGTAAGCGAAAAGAAAATTTTCTTACCTCCTGAAGAGGATGTTTAGAAGCTGCATAGTTGTAGGGCTATTAAATGGGAATTTGTTTGTGTACTTTATTTTTATTTCCACACTTGAACCATCAGACCTTCTTGTTGACATTAGTGTTGTCTCCAACTCTGGCAGCTGATGTGGAAGGTAGAGGATCATCCCATCAAAGGCTCTCACTGTTCCAAGCAATTCTGCATGGTCTTTCAGAAGCATAAACTTCAGATTTCGGCTTTCTATCTCTGGTGTGTACTTCACTTGATACTGAAAAAATCCTTGGAAATCAGCATGTTGAATGAGTCTGAAGTAATTGGTCCTCACTTTGAGCTGCCTCCCATATGATCCTGTAAGCTCAGCCACATTAGCAGGTTTGGTCACTAGAGATTCTTCACTGACTCCTCTTTGTGGGCGCTCTTCAGCTGCCCCACCTCCAGCCTCCCCACCTCCAGCCGCCCCACCTCCAGCTGCACCACCTACAGCCATTGCTGACATCTTTTCACCAAGCTTAGACACGTCAGCCTGTTGTTGTGGTGGTGGTGCCGCTACTGCAGCTTGTGCTGCACCTCTTCCCCTCCCACGTGCAACATGTGGTGCAGGAGCTACCTGTGGTGCTTCCTCCCTTGTTGGTGGTGCCCCAGGTCTGGGGGCAGGCTCTGCTGCCTGAGCAGCACGAGCCCTTCCTCTAGATCTTCCTCGTGCACGACCTGTCATAGCTGCTTCCTGAAAGGAGAAGGGAGATTGCACCTGCAATATAATCAATGCAATATAAAACTTGTGATTGAAAGAATTCCTTGTCAAAATTAAGTATTTTATAAAAAGATGCAATGTGCCAACAAAGGTTGTAAGATTTCTGAAACTCTATTTCACAATGAAATCAGACTATACAGTTGAATGATGTTCCTGGATGAAATTTCATCACATTTAAAAAACCCGAATTTTTTTTTTCTTTATTCATTTAAAAACAACAACTGTTTAAAAAAACAACAAGGCTAATTAACTACGTGCCATCCATAGTGGGAAAGGACTTATAGTTAGCGAGTTCCCACTATGTATGGCACTTACAATTAAATCTAAATTGTTCCAAGAATAGTCGTAAGAGAGGGACAGCCCAAGAGCACACAATTCGCCATTGTGATTGGCATGGTGCTTTAGGTTTGACAAGCAACATGAACAACCCCCCAGAGATTCTTGCGAGGTCCAGGCCCGAGGAGTCTATACCACAGAGGAGTCTAAACCAGAATTGCTCTGTGATAAACAGTCCTGAAGGGTCCGTTTCAACCATCATGTTTTGCAGTGCTGGAAAACATGTGCAAAGTCATAAGGAATCTTGCATATATGTACATATGTACTGTATCATTTGCCACTATTAAAAAATATTTAAAGGTTCAAGTATTATAATATAGAAATAGATATCATACCTGGTGCACCAAAATAACAACGCACTTTTGACATGATAAATCAGACCAATTTTCAAGATTTGTGAGCAAATCTGTAGCTAAGATCCTCACTTAGATGCCATTATCTTTTGTGAATTTAGTCTTCTACTTATGGAGCTAAAGCAAGTTTTTTAAACCTCAATCTCGAAAAAACTGAAAATGGTCAAAACCGTTGATAAAATTTCCCAAAGACTCAACATGAATGAACAAAGAGAGAACATTTATGTGATGGTTTGGGAATTTAGAAATTGATCAGTTATGAACCAATGCACAAGTGTTAGATAGAAGTTGGAAGGAATGTAAAAATACTTTTAAGTATACAAATAAATGTATTTCCTGTTGACGTTTCATTGAATTTATGGATTGGCGCAGGTTGCATTCCTGTGTCAAGGGAGTTGAAAAGACAAGAGGGGAAGGGAAGCGTTGTGAGCCCAGCAAGCAAGAATCTTGTTGGATTTTTTACTTTGAACAAGCCAATCTTTGAAATAATGCTCATGCACAAATTTACACTGATCAATTTCTAAATCCTCAAATCACCCTGAAAACATTTTCTCTTTATCTATTCACGTATAGTCTTTAGAAAATTTGATCAACCTTTTATAATTTTCAGTGTTTTCAAAAAGGAAAATTTTAAGAAACTCGCTTCAAGCTCTAAAAACAGGAAACGAAAAAACTTTACAAAAATCCGAAAAAATTAATTCAGGATTTCTGCCAAAGATTGAATCACAAATATTCAAAATCGGTTCAGTGTATGAGTTACCAAGTACAATAATTAATGTTGAAAACAAAAAGATAAACAAACACCCCAATTACAGTCGCAGGGATAGCATTGAAAGGTCAAGCCTGTTTTCAATACCAAAATGGTCTATAGTAGAAGTCATCTTCCTCTTTCTGCATATTTTGGAAAAAGTTCTCTTTGATCTTATGTTTGAACGTACTAATGTTGTTTACTGACTTCAACTCGGATGAAAGACTATTGCATGTTTGGGTTGTAGATAACATAGGCATTTTTGTCCAGTATTTCTTTTGCGAAAAGGAAATTCCAATTTCAACTATGACCTTCGCGTTGTTAGGCCCTGGTTGACTGGACGGCATATCTCAGCACCGTACGCTGGGGCAGTTCCTTTGAAAAATTTCAGATACATTATCTATCCTGTTCTTTGTGGGAGCCAATTTATAGCCATGAATTCTGTGACCTCAATATGTGATGGGTTTTTTAAATTCAGGTAAAAATGAATGCATCTGTTTTGTGCCAAACTGATTTTTTGGACAGCCTCTTATTCAACCCTGGATACCATTAAGTGCATGGATAATCAAACTGAGGTTGAAATAGAGCATTTAAAAGCAACCTGCTAAGGGATTTATCCAGGTAGTTTTGCTTCCTGTACAGAAATTTTAGCTTGCCATTCACAGGCCTGGCCGTGAGCATCTTAGCAGGCGAGAGATACATCGCTCTCCTCGGTAAAGTCAGGCGGGCGATTTTCAGTCTCCCGAAAATCCTCAATAAAAGTAGTTGAATAAACGAGGAATGCACTATTGGCCTTAAAACAGCTGACTTTGCAAAACGAGAAGTTGATTCTCCGACAGAAACAAAGCCATAGTTTATATAGTCGCAAATCAACCACACTTTCACCAACAAAGTTTGGAACAGAAAGTTTTGACTTGTGAAGTAGTTAACGATTTTTCTGGAGGAGATAAATAACAGTCTGGTGTAAAGCCATTCAAATATCAAAGCGCGCTTCGTTTGTTTTTCTTTTGACTTGTGAAGTAGTAAACGATTTTACAGGAGGAGATGACTTCCTGAGAGATTAAAAGGTGATGAAGTTTATNTTTGACTTGTGAAGTAGTAAACGATTTTACAGGAGGAGATGACTTCCTGAGAGATTAAAAGGTGATGAAGTTTATTTTGAGGTCAAACTATAAGGATTAATTTCCTATCAATAGTTTAGTTTTACTTCAAGAGGGGATGAATACATGAATGAGTGAATGACATTGAGGCGGGCGGTTCATGTGCAAACTGACATTGAGGCGAGCGATGAATCGCTCACCTCACCAACCCGAGGCGGGCGTGGAGGCGGGCGCGGGCGATCGCCCGCCTTAAATGGCCAGGCCTGCATTCATTTTACCAAGTATCTTAGTTACCATTGATTCCCCAGAGAAATTTTCATCTGGAGCACCTATCCCAGATATGTGACCATTGAATGTTGTTTATGATCTTCATATCACCCCTACTGATGTCAAACTTTTTCAGGTTTTTGAATTTTTTTAATGAAGAGACTGGATTTAGTTTTATCCTCTCCAAAATTAATGCCATGTTTGTTTTGTACAAACCAATAACAGAGAGAATTGAAATTTCTATTCAAGTTACTCTCTCTTGTCTCGATGTTTTTGTTTAAAATTACAAATTCTTAGTTCTATAAAAACTACCTGTAGCAGGTTTCAGTTCCAATTCATTGATTTGCGCTGTTGTTTTTATTAAAACCAGGATTTTGCCTCTTTCTATTCTGATTCATTCATTTGCTTGTTTTCCCATATCAATTAGGGGTTGTACCATGAACCAACTAGATTCATTCATTTGCTTGTTTTCCTATATCAATTAGGGGTTGCACCATGAACCAATCAAGGGCTCAGTGTGTGGTTAACAATATCACCTGCTTATTGCAGCCTAAATACAAAGAATTACTACCAGCAAAGGACAATCTAAAGAGGTGATTTAACTTTATAGCCCTGGTGCGTGAAGTTTGCGGTTTTTAGCATCAATGGGATCACAGAAGTAGCTAAGCGCTAATGAGTCCGGGACCCCTTGTCATGATGCTCTAGTGGAGAGGCTCTACCGGGTGTCAAACCCTGTCCGCCTGACTGTTCTGGCTGCAAAGTCAGAGGATTACACCACTGCGCCCTTGCACATTGACCTTTGATATGCAAGTGTTCCTTGATCATCATTTCCTGGGACATCATTATTCCTGGGGAATAGGAAATCAAGTCACAAACATTGTTTGTTCTGTGGCTATTTATGTTGATTGTCTTTGCTAAAACAAGAGTAAGAGCTACTGTAGCTAGACTCACAAGGCGATACCTTGTATTCATTCATTCAACATTTCTAATCTGATCTTTTAATTTTCTCTCATGTCAGTTTGAGCCATTACCATGAAGTCAATGAGCATTGCTGACTAAATGTATCTAAGCCTCGAAGCAAGCCGTTAGTCAATCATTTATTCCGTAAGTCAGGAATCATACATTGACTTATCTCGAACAAAGCTCTATTATATGCCTGTAATTGCAATAAGAATGCCCAGGTGTTTTCGAAACATATCTGGGGGCTTTGGGGTTTCTGGAGTTGTGGATTTTGGCAGCATTTACACAGAATCAGTTCCCTTTGGAGCCGTACCCAAATGGGTACGCTTGAGTACGCTTAGGCCCTATATCTAAAGAAGGGAATGAAATGGGGGAATAGCTGGGGGAATAGCTTGGGGAATAAAAAGTATATAGCATAGAAAAGTACTGCTCCACTGGCCGAAATTCTTAGCTTCTTATAAAAAGATTTGTAAAGTGTGTCTAAAAAAATAGTTTTTGAATAGGAACCTATGAAGTTGCCAAAAACATGAATTAGCACAAAATTCAATATGCCAACATTTTCTTTTCTAGCATTTTTTGACCAAGATTCTACCACCAGCTCTCAACTTGTGGTCTCATGTTGTATATATGTTGAAAAAATTTTGTGGTAGTGTTGTGGTGTGGTGTGAAAACAGAGGCAGAATCAAGAAAATGGAGCAATTTTAACAGTTGGAGGGTAAAATTCCCAATTTTGGAAAGAAGAATTCAAACATCTGTCTGTCTGGAAGCAACAGGAGTGCTCTCAGGAGTGCAACCCTCGAAGGAGTGCTCAGGGGTGCAACCCTCAATATTTGCGTTTTCTGCCACTGATTGATATCATCAAAAATTGTGAATGTGGACAGCACCCTTCATTCATTTCATTCTACGCTTATTTGAAATGAAACACAGCAACCCTTTCCTTGTCAATAATCCGTCTTTGTTGGAACATCCTGGGGAGTGGGTAGCTATCCACAACAGACGCCAATCAAACCTTGCACGTGCGCATGTTAAAAATTGTTTTTTTTTATGCAATCTTCCAAAAAAATGCACTTCTAACTATTTTCTTAGTTGAAGGTGCACCAAATTTGGCTTTTCTTTGTCAGGGTATGCTGAAAATGTTTGTGTCCTTTATCTCATCCAACAAAGGCTGGGACGCAATGAACCGAGCACGCCTTCCATCCACTTCACACTTGCTGCTTGCGCGGCCCTTCTCCTTCTCTCCTATCTCATCTCACCTCTTCTCGAAGAGACACAACGCATTTGAAGGTCAATACATCCATGAAAAGATTCAAAATCATACCAAAAACGGTCTCAAAATGCTGCACCTTGGTTAGTGACTTCTTCTATACCGTTTGTTGCGACAAAAGCCAGTGTTTGTATTTGGGGTTCCCCACTCTTTGAGGAGGACATTCCTGCCACCAAAACAACATGGCGACTGCGGTGCTGGCCCTACTAAACTTTAAAATAACGCATGAGGAAAAGAGTGATGACTGAAAAAAACAGAGAGAGCCATAGAAAAATGTCAAAAGAAAGGTTTTCATAAGTTTGTTATACCTAATACGTGGCAATAAATGCACAATTCGATGTTTTCCTCTGCCTTGCACGTCTTCTTCCCTTCGCCTTGAATCCTTCCCCGATCTACCTCAAGATGAACCATGCGCTTAATCGATAACCCAACTCGCAATCTGATTGGTTCATTTTTCTAACAGCTTTGACTCTGATTGGCTAGTCCTCCATCAATCAATCCAGTGGAAGTCCCTGTGGAAGTAATTTGACTTGACAGAGCGGAAATGATGCGGGCATGCGCACTAAAGTTCCGAGGATGAGCGAAGGCAACAACTTAGACTAACTACTTCAGTCCTAATTTAGCATTTGCACTGTACTACGCTTCAAGTGCTCACGAACTGATCAACAAACCAATTCAAAATCCTGCCAAAGCGCCAAAAAATGGCGCGACCAATCAGATGCCAAAACTGGAATTAACTTGATCAGATTGGCTGATTCTTCTCCAATTTAATCTTCCCGTCAAAGTCAAACAAAACATGCGTTCGATTGAACGGCCTACGATCATGGGTATTGTGGACACGATTTGTGTCGATCGTGTCCACAATACCTGGCCTAGATGTTACTAAATGAATGAATGTA
>REGL01002412.1:11828-24376 GCA_004194395.1 Aurelia aurita complex sp. Pacific
TCTCGGAAAGTCCTTACCAAACCTATAGCCAGCTATTTTCTCTTCGGTTTTAAAGGAATCTCGAGGACCATCTTTCAACAAAAGTGGAGGTAATTGCCCCACTCGAATAAAAACACCTTGGAATGGGGATAGCACGATCTCTAGACACTTTATGTACGCGTTTGTAGTGAGTCATTGATTCCACATCGAATATTAAAGTCTGATTCCACCTAAACATCTTCAAAGGCCCCTGTAAAATCAAAAATTGAGGCAAAAATATCTCCAACACTTTTTCTGTCGCATCTTATACATTTTAACTCGATTTAGTGTGGCTCAAGCTTCCAGGCATTTGGTGCCTCCTGAATTTTCAAGCTTCCAGGCATTTGGTGCCTCCTGAATGTTGGGCGCTGGTGACTATTGTTTTTAAAATGATTACTTTGTTGTTCTTCCTTTGCTATGCCTGAACTTGCACATGGAAGATCTTCCACACTAGCAACATAAAAAGCAATTTGGCTGTAGCATATCTTCTCTACTTTACTTATAAAATGTCATCTCAATATTACCTTGATGGTTACATCTCAAAGACAATATGTTTGGTACTATTTTGAAAAATCAAAGCATTGCTCCCATCCTTTTTTTCCTGCTATGAATGTTCTGTATTGTGTATACAGAGTCGTTTGGTCGTTGTTGTTTTCCTATTCTGTTCTCCTCTCCAATAATTTTTTTTCACATATTGTATTCTGTTCTGAATCAATTCTTTCCATTTTGGTTTCTTCTGATATTGGACTCTTTGAACATTAAGAACTTTACATGTTTGAAATTTTTGTGTGGAGAGAATACTTGGGCTATTGGACTTTGAAAATACATTTAATGTTTCTCGATAGACAAGGTCCTTTCGTTACTTGCTACACATGTGTTTATAAGAAACAGTAGGCTTGATTTTTCAAAAGTTAGGAAACAAGTCTACCTGAATTAAAAAAGCTAGGAACTTTTGTAATTTGCATTTTTAATTTCCCAGCACACTCAAACATGTTTTTGACACTATACTTACAGCAACTGTTTGGACATTATTTTGAGTGCGAATTATGTTATTTATTTGTTTGAGATCTTAGTAAGTAATTTGGGAGCCCTCTTGACAAAGCGAAATTAACTCTATACTTCCGGCATTACAAATATAAGAAACATGTAAGAAACTTTGGTATCGAAATGCCCCAAAATTTAAGAAACTCTGTACCAGCCCCGGACCTAATAATATGTGTATATAAACAATTTTGTTAAATGCTATCGATGCTTTACTTGTTTCATTTTTTTTGCTAAGGAGATTGAAGTTTTATTTGGAAAATTGTTTTACCTGAAGAGTCCTTCCCATCGAAACGGACGATTTCGCTATTATAGAATTTACCAGTTTGTGTTGTATTCCTAGTTTACCCAGCTTTCTCAATGTTCACACTAGCCGTTTCACTGTCAGATTATTACTTCTCAGATGTTTTGGAACATTCCCCAGCTTTTCTAGCTTTTTGTTTACCGATTCCCAGTTTCCCCCAGCTTCCTAGGAAACAGAATTCCCTGTTTGAAATTTTTTTGATGAAAAGGCTGAGGAAACTGGGGAAATTCTAGGAAATCCTAGCTTTCCCAGTTGTCTCCCCTGCTTTTTTGGTACGGGCAATGTTTCAACATTACTTATTATCTGATACAGGATAAGAAGCGAATGAAAATGAAACAAAAACAAAGGATTTCCTTGATAGAAAAAAATAGTTTCTTAAATATTTTTATCCTGAAAAATCCTTGAAGATTTATGACTTAATCTTTAGCAGAAAGCCTGAATTAGATTGTAGGATTTTTTGCAAATTTTCCATTTTCAAATTTTAGAGCTAGAAGCGAGTTTCTCAAAATGCTCGTTTTCAAAAACACCGAAAACGATAAAAAGAACGTTGATCAAGTTTTCTAAAGAATGGACATGAATGGACAAAGAGACAACGTGTTCGTGGTGATTTGGGATTTAGAAATCGATATTAATTGTAATCTGCTGTATGAGAGTTTGTACTATCTTAGGAGAAATGTAGCATTATTTTAAGGAAATGTCTTTCCTTTTGTAATTTCATGGAAATTATGCTTTGGTGCAGGCTGCGTTCCTGTGTAAAGGGGGTTAAAAAGACAAACAGGTAAGCGTCGCGAGGCCAGTAAGCATTGAGGCCCCGTTTACACGATACCGTTTTCATTTCATATCGGATTTGCCTCCTGTTTACACAAGAACGCACCAATCCGATAAGCTTCATATCGTTTTTGCGTTTTCAAGTGAAAATGCCCTGGAACTGGAGAAACAGGAGGCCAATTCGATATGAAATGAAAACTGTGTCGTGAAAACGGGGCCTGAGTCTTGTCGAATTTGTGATTTGGTGATGGCTTTTGGGGCTGCACTCTTCTGTAACTACTACAGAATTCAGAAGTTTGCTCTTTAAGGGATTTCTAAGTCCCCAAATCACCCTGAAAACGTTTTCTCTTTGTTGATTCATGCTGAATCTTTAGAAAATTTGATCAATGTTTTTATCGTTTTCAGTGTGGTTGAAAACGAAAATTTTATAAAATTTGAAAACGGAAAATTTGCAAAAAATTGTGGAATTTAATTCAGGCTTTCTGCTAAAGAATAAATGATAAATCTCAAAAATCGGTCCTGTGTACGATTTATCGTGGCCTGCCAAAAGTGCGTAGTTTATTTTGGCGCACCCGGTATACATACATCAATCGAAAATAGTAATGAAATAAAAACAACATTTTTCTAACGCATCTCCTGGCTTTTAGATCGTTTTGTGTGTACCGAGAGCTATCCAGAATGTCATTGCAAGAACCGACAGTCGAACCATTGTTTTCCCATTCAAGAATCCCATCCATCCCATCCATCCACCTCAAGGTTCTAGAAGCGGTGTTTACTAAACTTCGGCATCCCTCCATCTGCCGACAGAAGGAGTTTGTTTTCACGTTGCAATTGTTCTAATTTGCGCCGAAGGCTTTGATCTTTGGCGGTTGTTTATTGAGTTTAGCCAACAAGTGGCTTAGGTGCTATTGGCGTGTCATTTTCGGTTTTGTTTTGTTCGTCTGCTATAAAATGACCTGTTTTATTGGTAATTTGTTCTTCGCACGAACCAAACTGATGAGAGTGCGACGAAACTAGTTTTTGGTGATTTCACGTTGATCTTTTCAGCAGTTACTGGTGAGTTACTAACTTATTTCTTTCCTTTCAGGTTTTGAGATTCATTCGGTTTTGTCTTACAGGATTTAACAGTTTTTGTCTTGTTACAGGTTTATTTTGNATACGGAATTGGAAGAAAAAGTCTGAAACTAATCTACAGCTACCTAAATGGTCGTAAACAGAGGGTTAAGGTTGCATCGCATTACAGTTCATATAAACAGACAAAAATTGGCGTGCCACAAGGATCAGTCCTGGGTCCCTTGCTATTTAATATCTTTATTAATGACCTATTCCTTATCAATCTTCAGTCAGATTTATGCAACTTTGCAGACGACAACACATTATATGCGTTTGGCCATTCTTTTGAATCAGTTGTTTCAAAACTTGAAAGCGATCTTGAAAAGATCCTAGATTGGTTCTTTAGGAATAATATGGTTGCGAACCCTGGAAAGTTTCAATTGATGTTCCTGGGTATGAAAGAAACTGTGCACTTGGGCTTGAATATCAATGGCCAAATCATACGTGCAAGTGATCAAGTGAAACTACTAGGAGTCACTATCGATAAAAAACTAACTTTTGGCCAACACGTCGAGGATCTCTGCATGAAAGTCAGTACAAAGGTAAAGGCATTCTCTAGATTGTTAAATTATATCAATTTTAATCAAGCAAGGGTCGTATTCAACGCTGTTATACTATCACATTTCAACTATTGCCCCCTGATTTGGCTATTTTGTAGCAAAGCTGCCAACAGTAACATCAATCGAGTACATAAACGTGCTTTAAGGGTTTTATACCAGGATTTTGAATCCTCTTTTGAAGAACTTCTATTTAGGCATGATGATGTTACAATACATGTAAAGAACCTACAGAAACTGCTCTTAGAAGTTTACAAAACGCTCCACCAATTAAATCCGTCATACCTCTGGGAGAATTTCCAAACAAACTCTATTACTTACAACTTACGAAAACAAGTATTATGTGAGCTTCCTCAGATGTCTCACACGATAAAATATGGGATAAACTCCCTAAGATTTAGGGGAGCTATGCTGTGGAATACCCTAAACGATGATGCAAAGAATGTAGCGTCTGTTGCAGCTTTCAAAAAGGAAATTAAAACTTGGGATGGAACCAGTTGCCTTTGTACAATTTGTAAATAGACACTGAATTCCTTTGATTGTAAATTAGCATGTATTACTTTAGGTTTATTGTAAATAGTTGGTGTAAATTAGCTTTATTCTTTTAAAACTATGTAAATACCAACTTAAATAAATATATGAAATGAAATGAAATGAAAAAGCATTTCGGGAAAATAGCTTCAAATACCTGTCCATTCACCTGGTACTTGTCGTTTTTATATTTGATTAAAGTTTCTTTTGAAAATATTTAGTTTTTTTTTGAGCATCCGATTACCACAGCCGGCACCCTACTTCAGCCTTTCAGCTTGGTATGAAGCACATTTTTATCGACTCCAATGCCTTAGGTATTCTCTGAATAACAAATTTTCCAACATGCACGGTATTTTTGGTTTACCTAGTATGCCAATTCTATATTTATAGTTTAGTCTTCCAGGACAATGCAGAAAACATTGCATAACACTTGAAAGTTAAAACATTTTGGAGCTTGGCCATTTTGATTTCACTGGAGAGAATTCAAGGGAATTCATATTTTGCAATTTGTACCTATGACACAGTTCCGTAATTTCGCAGTTTGAAATTCCTTAATTCCATAGTTCCGCGATTCCGTAAATTACATCCATCGATTTATTTGCACACGAATTGATTGAACGTTGCAACTGTTTTCAATGATTTTTTCATAATCACAATCAGAACTTGATTATATGTCAATTGTTTTACTTCATATTAACTTCTTGCTCTGCTATTCCCAAGCGGTGAAAATGGAGATTGTGACCTTGGCATTTGAACAAGATCTGTCAAGGTTTGTGAAGCACATAAAAACAAAAAAGAATGGGGAGTTTCAAAGTGGAACTACAGAAAAGCATATCAGCAAACAAGCTAAGAGGTAATTCTTCCTTTGAGGATACAAAGCATGTTTTGTTGCTCAACCCTTCTTTTAAGTTGAGATCTTCTTGCTGAAATTGTGTGTTATTGAAACCACTTGGACACACTAGCATAGGAATTAGATTATTAAAAACATTGCACTATTGGTTGATACATCTTTTGATTGATGTCATGGATTGAAAGGAACTTTAGGTATTTGATTATAAGTGTTCATTGGAAATCGTTGATATCTTAGTTATTTTCTGAATTATTGTCTTTTTATTTGTATTGAAAGGATTCACGAAAGCTTTGACAATTATTAAAATTGTTGTGAGCTTTAAATTAATGGAGGAAAACAGTACGATCCTGTAATAATAATAACATCATTTTATTATGGAGGATGGACATTTCAACAATAGGTGTTGCTAGCATGGCTGGTGTAATCTGCATAACGCAGGCTGCATAATGCAGTTTGCATGCTATGTTTTATGGCCAAGGGCTGCATGGCTGTACCAAGAGGCCATCTCCTTGATGATGCTAAGCTTTTTGGTGTCAGGGTGTGTTGAACTGTTCTTGTCAAATAGATCTTGCAAGGAGATCTGAAAACTTGCCACGATTCAGATTAGAGATCCATTGGAATTCCACGTCAAAACGTAAACTTGGGTACAAGTACATCAAAATTGATGTTCTATGATGTAGTGTTTGTCAAAGTTTCTTGTGGATGATGGGATAAATTCGATAGTTCAAAGAAAATTCGGAAGATTGTATTCACATAGTCCATGTTTTCAAGCTAGGCAATAGGGCTAACACGAAAACTCAGACTTTGAAATCTCGAAAGTTTGTTATAAGATGTCCAAGAACTACAAGTTTTGGGTTTTTTGAATTGTTAGACTTCTCACCGCTTTATTTTAAGCAAGTAACATGTTTATGACAACACATAAGGTCGTTTGGAAGGTCATTACCACATTCCATAGTGCTGTCCCTATCACTGCGTCATATTTTTTTAAGTAACGTGCATTGAAGAAGTAATGATGTTATTTGATTTGATTCCCCATTGATTCGATAACAATGATCTGTGGCTATCAAAATCCGAGTCAGAGGCACTTTAATCATTTGCAGCGAAGCAATTCATGACATTGATTTGCCAATTCTTCGGCCTGTTTTTTCCAAATGAACAGGTAGTCCTCTCGTGCCAATGCTTTGCAACTCCTCTTCAACCATGCAAGCCATGCAGTCTTTGGCCATGAAGCATAACCTGCATTATGCAAACTGCGTTATGCAGATTACACTAGCCGTTATCATCAACATGTGTCCTGTCAAGGGAACAGAAAAAGTCTATGAAAACTCTGATCAAATCTAGCAGTAATTGCAATGATCATTTAAGAGTTCTATACATATTACAAATTTGCAACTAACATTTTCAGCTTTTCTGAGGTTGATTGGAAGTTCGCTGTAAAGCTTTGCACCCATAAAATGAAAGGACTTCCTAGATCCCTTAAAAGCTCTATTAAGCCCCGGGGGATTATCTAATTTTAGACACTCCATAGGGGGGCTTATTTTCAAAATCAAATGACAAGGATAGAGCTCCATCGCCCTGTTCCGACCACTGGCTGCTGTGAGCGCTCTTTGTGTCGAATCATGCAATGTTCATTTTCAAGCGAAATGGGTCCTACCATTAAAAAAAAAACGCGCGAAAAAATACTTTGCTTTTGCCATGAGCTTCAAGTTCAGACCTGGTTTACTTTTTTCTGGCGTGTGAATCCAGCGATGTTAGAAGCTGAAAAAGGCCTACCTGTCATGGAATCCTAAGTTGTCGCCATATTCCCCTTCGTGTTTCCTTGCAGCAATTATATTTCCTCTCGTTTCTCTGCTACTGTTTACCAGAACCGCAATCAAATCATTCAAACTTTACGCGAACTCTCTAAGTGGATATTTACAAAAAAATCTCGATCATAATGCTTCCTGCTTCCCAGCCGGGGGTCAAGTTCTAACTTCAGTCAGATAGACTATAGCCTGCGTGCAGACTCAACTATCCTAAAGTGTATGGTCGAGTCTGCACGCAGGCTAGATAGGCTACAAATCGCCCTCTTCCTATCACGAGGTTTGGCTTTGAATCTCTCCATGTGAAATAACATTGAAACCTCACCTGGTGGTTCCGTTGATTTTGGATACGCATGAGGTAGGGTCTGAATTAATGCCAGGGGGTCATTGAAGTGCGGAAGGGGGCTGTGCTAGATTATTGCCAGTTATTTTGTAAAAGCCTGTAACTTTCAATTGTAAATAGCTTATGGTGTTATCAAACGAATATAGAGGCAAAATGCTACTTTTCAAACGATAACATGAGCTGAACATCTTATGTTATGTGTATGGCATCCATTTCAATTGGAAACTGCGTTTTGTTGGGCCTCTGCGGTGGCGCTGCTCAAAATTCATGCGTGAACTTGCGTGATCGGAACAGGGCGATGAAATGAAGATATCGCGATTTCATCGCTGTATTTTTTGACAACGATTTTACGGAAGACGGTGGCTAAATCTGCAATAACTGGTTTCTATATTTTAAACCATGAAATTAGGAATAATTCAATAGCAATAAATTTTCCTATAACATTTTCTTAGGCCAAGTAACTCAAGCGTTCTTTTCCAGTAATAGGAACAGGGCGATGGGGCTCTATAAGTGATCACTTCTTTTACCCCATATTTTGCAGATTCAACATACAATCTTATGAGTCAGTTACGTAACTTAGATACAGTTTTGTCCCAAACTATATCAAAGTTGACATGAAAATCTGTTTATTTAAGTAAATGGAAGATCGTTGGCAACTTCAAGAATTCGATATACAAGTGCAGAGGCTTAAAGTTTAAGCCCCCACACTTATATATCAAATTTGAGGAGTTGCCAATTAAAGAGCCACTGTCACCTAGGATCCTTTGCGGGCATGTTGTAATCTCAGGTTATCTGAAAGTCAAATTTTGCCTGAGCGGAAAATATGGATCTGCACTGCATTAGTCATTGGTTTCGTTCAACCTTTCTGAATATGAACAATTGCTGAAGCTGATGTGATATTTGAATAGGTAAAGACTCATTTTCTGGATTTGTTTTGATCAAAGCATGGGAGTAGTCTGCGTTTACAGAGTCGTAACACAATAGAGAAGCCAAAAGAGGAACCAAACACAGATGTTTTCGAAGCTTCCTGCAAATACTCCACAAGATTTTCAACGAAAATTTTGATTTTACATCTTCATCTTTGCCTTCCCTTGCAACTCCCGTTCCAGCGATCCATAAAAGTTGGTCGCCATCACTTAGCTTTGTTTTTTATTTCCCTCCTCACGGTGCGTGAAGGACCCTGGGTGACAATGGCTCTTTCATACGGAGGGGGCATTTAAAAATTTGGCTCAGAGAGGGGGGTTTAATAGAGGTGGGGGACTAGACAGAGCTTTACGGTATTCTGATTTGATACTCAGAAGCCTTATCAAACCTTGGCTGTTTCCTGTTTGTGTTTTATGCTGTTGTAACTCAAAATAACCTTGAAAGTTCTTGCAAGTATCATTGTTTAAACATTTACGTACATGTACATGACTGATTGAATTTCTGTGGAATTTTTTGAGTTTCCATTTGTACTGTTTAAACAGCGATCATGACATGATAAAATCCTCTTTACATGAGCTAAAATCAACTTGAGTTGCAATGCTCCACAATACGCGAAGTTTGGCAGAATTATTGGGTCATACACAGCTTTTGCAGCGGTAAGATTGAGAAAATCCCTTATCTTTGCCAGTTATCGAAATCTGGACGATTCACGTTTGAAGCACTTCACAAAGTGGATCTTGAAGCATACCATAGTTGATGATGAAGGTCAATAATATGTTGGTTCTTAAACAGAGATCTGCTGCTTTTGTGCTCTATGATTAGGGATTTGATGACGTCACAACCGGAGAACTGTTTGAAACTAAGGCACTGTAATTTTGAAAACAATCAAGATAGCAAAGATTGCCAGTGACAATTTATAACCAAATACCTGAAGTTTCTTTGAAGCCATTAAAGTTGGCGAAAGATGCATCAACCAATCATGCAATGTTTTTTGAAGATTTTGTTCCTATACTAGATTGGTATGATAATCAAGATCCCTAAATATAGTCTGTTCCTTGATATATCATTTCAAAAAGGACAAATCAACATTTTACTTAAATCTCAGTTTTTTAATTTTGCAGGTACCAAACTGTTTCCATGACTTGCTCAATGTGTAATTCTGCAACCAAAGCTGCACAAATTGTCTGTTTTCTTATGACATACATTGAACTGCCTAAAATGTGAAGTTGCATTGCCTGCATTCTGCATTCTTGCAAAACCAAATTTCTGTTAGGGGCCGTCGACAATTACTTCTCGTCACGCATCGCGGCCCTTGGGCCGCGAAGGGCCGCGATCATCGAAGCCCCCTACCCACCCTCTGATTGCGGCCCAAAAAATTTTCTTTGTTCGTTTCATAGTAGGCCACGATAAATCGTACACTGGACCGATTTTGAAGGTTATGACTTAATCTTTTTGCAAATTTTTTTCCTTTTTTAGTTTTTAGAGATGGAAGCGAGTTTCTTAAAATTTTAGTTTTCGAAAACACCGAACAACGATAAAAAAATTGATCAAATTTTTCTAAAGACTCGACATGAAAGGACAAAGAAAACGTTTTCAGTGTGATTTGGGGATTTAAAAATTGATTATTGTAAATTTCTGCACGAGCGTTACTTCCATGATTGACCCGTTGCGAAATTCTGTAGTAGTTACAATAAAGTGCCGCCCCAAAGCCATCACAAAATAAAAAATTTAACAAGACTTCCTGCTTGCTTGCCTCTTGACCCTTCCCTGTTTGTCTTTTAAACCCCATTGGCACAAGAACGCAACCTGCACGAAGCATAGATTCAATGAAATTACAAAAGAAAAGACATAATTTTTATATCCTTGAAAATAATGTTACATTTTTCCCAAGAAATCACGAACTCTCATCTCGTACAGCAGATTACAAGTAATCGATTTCTAAATCTCCAATCCCCATGAACAAGTTCTATTCATGTCGATTCTTCAGAAAACTTGATCGACGTTTTTTGATCGTTGATCTTTGAAAATTTCGAATACGAATTTTCAAGAAACTCGCTTCTATCTCTAAAGACTGAAAACAACAAAATTTGCAAAAAATCCTAGAATCTAATTCAGGCTTTCTGCTAAAGATTAAGTCATGAATCTTGAAAATCGGTCCAGTGTACGATTTATCGTGGCCTGCCAAAAGTGCATAGTTATTTTAGCGCACTCGGTATATACTTTCTTCAATCTCTAATCTCTAATGTGAGATTTCGTCACGCAAACATAATCCATCACGGCTTTTGCCGGAACCCCTGACCCCCATCACGGCCAAAGGCCGCGATGCGTGACGAAAAGTAATTGTCGACGGCCCCTTAGGATTCAGGTGTCAAACAAAGCGAGCGAGTTAAAAATATTATCGAAGTTTGCCTGAATGAGACCTGAGGTCAAGAAAAATCTACCAAATTCCAATCACTATGGTTCATTTCACAGCAGAGAGGCTAATTTAGATGCAAAATTTGTTTATACTAAAAATCAGCCATATTGCTCTGTCGTTATTAGGGATTTTGCCTGGAAATTGTTTTTTGAAAGAGCTTGAAACAAGACAGGAAGCTGCAACCAAATTTTGCAAGTTTTAAAAATTTGATATGATGACAGTTAGATGAAAATCTGAGAAATTAAAANAGTGACTATCGAGTAACATAATAATTTAAAGAAAAACAACATGGAAAATGGGGAGAAAATAAGATTCCCTACATATGTGGCTATATGAACACTTTAAGAACAAAAATCAAATGAATAAAAAAAAAAAGACTTCCTTAGCCCAATTTAGCCCATGAACATTTAGCTCACTGTTTATACTTTCTTCAATCTCTAATCTCTAATGTGAGATTTCGTCACGCAAACATAATCCATCACGGCTTTTGCCGGAACCCCTGACCCCCATCACGGCCAAAGGCCGCGATGCGTGACGAAAAGTAATTGTTGACGGCCCCTTAGGATTCAGGTGTCAAACAAAGCGAGCGAGTTAAAAATATTATCGAAGTTTGCCTGAATGAGACCTGAGGTCAAGAAAAATCTACCAAATTCCAATCACTATGGTTCATTTCACAGCAGAGAGGCTAATTTAGATGCAAAATTTGTTTATACTAAAAATCAGCCATATTGCTCTGTCGTTATTAGGGATTTTGCCTGGAAATTGTTTTTTGAAAGAGCTTGAAACAAGACAGGAAGCTGCAACCAAATTTTGCAAGTTTTAAAAATTTGATATGATGACAGTTAGATGAAAATCTGAGAAATTAAAATAAGAACTTTCAATGAAAGAAGACACAATGGTATAATTTGTTTTTCACTTTAGATGCTGTTTATGCTCGTTGTCACTGTTCATTAGATGAAAATTAGAGACGATTTGAGGCATGTTTAGTCTTTCAGCAAGGATGTTCAAAACGGCTCCATGACAAAGTAGCTGAAGACTCTAGAACCAAATAAGATAACTAAACAATGAATGAAGGTCAATAATATGTTGGTCGTTAAACAGAAGTCCAAAGTCAAAGTCAGAAGTCAGAAGTTAGAAGTACACAATGAACCATAAGTGGCATAAAATATCTAAAAAGGCAATCAGAATCGTGTCTTTTAAACAGCGGAGCACCCATAGCAAACCATGTTTAAATGTGTTGGTTTGCTAAAACCATAGGTATTGTGGACACGATTTGTGTCGATCGTGTCCAAAATACCTGGCCTAAATGTTACTAAATGAATGAATGTAGTTCGTTGCCTTGCTCGTCCTCATTTCATGAGTATCTCTGCTCTTTTGCCTCGGCAGCCATTCTTACTTACTCAAATTAAACGGCCTAGGGTTTCTGAACAGTGCCGCGGTCTATACTAGTTCCCAGATCGTCGCAGCCCTCGAACGACTCATCCTGAAATGGAAATTGAAATTTCAATTTAAGGATGAGTCGTTCGAGAGCTGCGACGATCTGGGAACTAGTTTAGAGCGCGGCACTGTTCAAAAACCAAGGGCCTAACGTGGAATTTGAGTAAGCAAGAATGGCTGCCGAGGCAAGAGAGTAGAGGTAATCATGAAATGAAGACGAGCAAGGCAACGAACTACATTCATTCATTTAGCAACATTTAAGCCAGGTATTGTGGACACGATCGACACAAATCGTGTCCACAATACCCATGCTAAAGCCTAGAAAATTTTTTAAACTCAAATGTGTTAAATTCATATTTGATATCTCCAGAGGAAAATCAGAGACCCCCTTTGGGAATTATTTCAGTTGGTTCCATCTCGGCACAATTTTAGTACCAGACAGGC
>REGL01002413.1:0-10470 GCA_004194395.1 Aurelia aurita complex sp. Pacific
ACTTGATTGTTCATTGATAACCCTTGATAGCACGATCAAGTGTCATTAGTTGGGAAGACAATCGGCTGTCAATCAAAAACAATGACCTGCTGAAGAAGACTGCCAGCAAATTTGCCCCGCTGATACCCCAGCAGCAGGAGGTGACCCCAAAATATGGAGCTCGGATGACACATATAGATTTTCCCGTCGATTTTTCGAGACGAAGAGCGAGCTTCCCGAATGCGGAAGAGCTGAGATTTCGGTATGGCAGACAAACAAATTCAGCATTTGATGTTGCCTGCTCAGGCGTTAGTAATATAGATGAGGGGGTCATTATAGCTAGATCCAAACTGTCTTTAATTTGGGTTTACTAAAAGTGGTAAAAATGAAGGCAAATTCTGTGGGTGCTCATTTTGCGCTGGGCCACTCTAGATACTAGAAGTTTTCAACATTTTCAACAATGTGTTTATATAACGGATAAGTATGTACTGGCACCTTTGAAAACAGATCACATAAGTATCATCCAATTCTAATAGAGTTGTACAGTAAATAGTGACATACTCCGCACGGAGTTGCACGCTAATATGTGTTATGTGTTACTAACACATAACATGTATGATATACCAGGTGTCTCAAAAAAATGTATACAGATTTGGTTGACTCTAGCGCTGTGAATTTAGCTTTAATCAATGGCCAATCGCTCTCAAGATGTTCCTCGATCGTTAACTTGAACATAGGTACCTCATTTTTTGGTATTGGTGCTTTGAGAGCAGAAATATCAATCTTGAAAGCTCAAATTTGCCTGTTCCTGCAAACCAGAGCTTTAGCATTTTGGCCTAAGCAATGTCTTAAGGCACAGTGTATAAATCAACGAGAGCCTTGATAAAATTTGAATAATATTAGATGTTGTATTATTCTGTTTTCCAGAATTCACCCCCAGTCACCCATTGGGAAGTTTCTTAATTTTTTATTAATTTCAGTTCTTAATTTCGATGTGGTTCAGGAATTTGCTTAGGCCAAAAGGTCAAAGCTCTCGTTTGCAAGTGGACACAAATTGGAGCTTTCAAGATTGATATTTCTGCTCTCAAAGCACCAATACCAACAAACGAGGTATCTATGTTCAAGTTAACTATCGAGGAACATTTTGAGAGTGATTAGCCATTAGTTAAAGCGAAATTCACGTTGCTGGAGTCAACCAAATCTGTATACATTTTTTTGGGACACCCGGTAGTTGTACGCTTGTTAGTGTGATACTCCATAACAAGATATCAAGGGTAGCTTGGCCAGCTAGGCCCACCAAAAATTCGCTAGAATAGAATGCCGCTGCCAAGAAAGAAACTGAAATTAGTTGAAAGTGGCAGTGCTGGACGAAACAAGAAAAGGTGGATCAGGCCAAAGATTGATGCAAACAAGAACAGGGATGCTAGCGAGACACATAACTTCGTTCCCCATGATGATTATCCCCCAGAAGACTCAGAAGGTCAAGGCCTAGCAGTAGGCCAAGAAAACCAAGACGTAGAAAACAACGATGGACGCAGCAAGGCGAAGTCGTACGAGGAAATAAAAAAGAAAGATGTTGAAAACTGGGCCAAACTCGGGCATCAACTTTTGAAGACTGCCGTCAAGAGGAAACACCCTTGTGTAGACTGCTGCATGAAGTGCAACACTCGGCTAGGGCTAGGCCAACAAGCAGAAGACCTAATCCTACTAACATCATTTGACGGTGTTCTATTCAAATGTGAAGATTGTGGACCTTTCTTCTTTGTATGCTATGCTTGTCTACTTGAAGATCATCAGTTGCGTCCTAACCATATACCTGAGAAGTGGAATGTAAGTTGTCCTGGCGGTTATTTTTATACTACCTACAATTGTCACTTGGTGGAGCATTTTATTCTAGAACATTTGAAGATGAATATCTTAACTCTCAACGCACCAATATAAACGAATGAGGTATCTATGTTCAAGTTAGCCATTCATGTATGTTTTAAAAAGTATTTCGGATTGATTCACGCTATATTCCTATCTTATGGGTCGACCAAATCTGCATACTTTTTTGGAACACCCGCTACATTAGAGCTAATTAACACCTACTATTTACAATATCTCAGTATAATTTACAATATGATTAAATAAAACTACCTTATCACAGATGTTATACCTTATCACAGGATATGTGGGATGTGGCTATGTGTGTCTGTAGGTTGTTGGTCAATTAAAAAACATAGCTTATATGCTATAATCCTGCTGACTGTGTTGGTCCGTGGGGTGTTGGTTCATATACAAACATAGCTTATATGCTACTATACTTACGACTGTGTTTGCCTGTGCGTTGTTGGTTCACAAAAACATAGTGTATATACTACGATACTTCAGACTGTGTGGGTCCCTTGTTGGTGTATATAAAGGGGCAGCTTCAATGGGCCTGGTTGGTGTATATAAAGGGGTACCTTCAATGGGCCCTGCATTCTATAATCGCTCCAAAAACTTTCACCAAATACGTTAAAAACAAAGATTTCAAAGATGTTCTTATTAAATAACTCCTACGATCATGCCCCCCCCCCCAGCATATTGGTTTTGGAAAATATATTTCCCTTTGATAAGATTGGAACACTGACAAATTCATGCTCGGAATTTAGATCTTAAAATTTTTTTTAAGGACAATTCAAGCTCTGACAAATTCGTGCTCGGAAGGTCAAATCTTAAAAGGTAATAAAATCTTGTTAAGGTTAATTGTTAATTATTGCTTGACTCTTCGTGACAGAAATTTTTAAAGTAAAATGCAATCATGCGAATGAAATTCAAAATGTTGTGGAAACTGAGTTTGATTAAAATCCAACCAAAAAAACTGTTTCAACCAACACAACAATGGCCTCAACATCGTTGTCAAAAATGGAAGAAAGAATGCGGGAATTGACAAGGGAGAACATACTGTTGAAGCAGCAGATGTCCATCAAGAACCAAGAGGCAGCTACAACACCAAAGATGAGGGGCGTCCCAATGGTAAGAAAGTAAAATATTGGCAAAAGCTCTGTAAAAGGACAAAGCCCAAAAGCTAANCCCTGCATTCTATAATCGCTCCAAAAACTTTCACCAAATACGTTAAAAACAAAGATTTCAAAGATGTTCTTATTAAATAACTCCTACGATCATGCCCCCCCCCCCAGCATATTGGTTTTGGAAAATATATTTCCCTTTGATAAGATTGGAACACTGACAAATTCATGCTCGGAATTTAGATCTTAAAATTTTTTTTAAGGACAATTCAAGCTCTGACAAATTCGTGCTCGGAAGGTCAAATCTTAAAAGGTAATAAAATCTTGTTAAGGTTAATTGTTAATTATTGCTTGACTCTTCGTGACAGAAATTTTTAAAGTAAAATGCAATCATGCGAATGAAATTCAAAATGTTGTGGAAACTGAGTTTGATTAAAATCCAACCAAAAAAACTGTTTCAACCAACACAACAATGGCCTCAACATCGTTGTCAAAAATGGAAGAAAGAATGCGGGAAATGACGAGGGAGAACATACTGTTGAAGCAGCAGATGTCCATCAAGAAGCAAGAGGCAGCTACAACACCAAAGATGAGGGGCGTCCCAATGGTAAGAAAGTAAAATATTGGCAAAAGCTTTGTAAAACGCCAAAGCCCAAAAGCTAACTGCACAATTTTACACCAAAATTCAATTTTCCAATTGTAATTCTTCTGCGTTTTCAAATTGTTTTACAAATTGCATTCGAAAGAGATGTAGAAATTGGAGAAAGAGTCAAAGAATGCAAATTTGATGATCTAACAAAGTCAGAGAAAAGGAGCCTGGAAGACTCTGCCATTGTTGAAATGGTGGCGATTGGCATCCCTATGCCCAAACAAAAGAGCATTTATCAAAGAATTCGCTAATTCTATAAAAACAGAAGACGGCAAACAAAAAATAAAACTGATTTAAGGAGGATGTACCGAGAACGTAGAAACTCCACAGTGAAAACAATGTAAGTATTCGCACATTAAAGATTTGTGATAAATTTGCAAACAAATATTACAGAAAATCATGAAATATTTCCCTTCAAAATCAAAACACAATGGATTTATCCACTCTAGCTTCAAAATAAGATTTCTCATTTACCAATTTTTGTTTTGAGTCCCAAGAGGGTCACTTCATTATATAATGGAAACTGGGGCTTGAAATGCCTTCCTTTCTCTCTATTGGAAGGCAGTGGTTGCTAAGGCGCAATTTTGAAAGTATTTGTCTATGTAATCTGTTTGTAATTAGGGAGAGATGATTTTCATAAGCAATTTGAGATTGGTATGTTTCATATGATAGTGTGGTGAATTCGCACCAAAATTGACTGTGGACACAAGATGAGCGCAAGATTGTATTTAGAATTTTGAATCTTTACTATTTCATTCATTCATGAACTAAAAACTTTATTAGGTAATTAGAAAAGTAGAAGTTTTGCGTAATTACATTTCCCAGGCACTAATATCGGTAATGAATGATCCGTGTGCTTTCCAGTAATTGCTTGCAAGCATTTCTCCCAAGGGCACTACTCTACCCGCACATAGTCAGAGGTTTCTTTATAGGAAAAATTGACCCATTGCTAATATTTAAGATATACTTTAGGGCACATTTCGTAGATTTATAGCATGTGTAGTAAGTATTATTGTAGTGTTTATCAAACTTTAATGAGGACAATTAGATTTTGAGTAAATCGTAGAAATAGAGGTCCCAAACTTAGTGTAACTCAGACAGCAGGCCAGAGGGTCAGAAGCGGCACAAAAACATACGACACTCAGCGAACTGTAGGTAAGCCTGTATTTATGCTACAATCTACATGAACTTAGGCCCAATTGAGAATCTATACATAAGTGGTTGTCCTTGTGCATGAAGCCTTGAAGGCTACACTATACGAAGTCAAGTATTCAATCAAATTCTTCAACAGCAGTTTATCAAGTTTATTCATCAGTATTTAATCAAGGTGGTTTATATTTATTTTGATACATTCCTCTTAAAAAGTTCAATCAAGTCTATTTTTGCGAACCTACATCTACAGACCTTGCACAGTGATCCAGATTGTCAAAATTATGGAATAAATGTCAAAACACAAAACGTTGCAAATGCAAAAACTGTCACACCTACCATAGAGAGGACACTTAGAGCTGTTAAGAACAAAAATGCGTATATAAATCGGACCAACGAGTGCAGAGAAATTGCACTTTAAAGTTGACAGAAATTGCCAGGCCACGTTTTTGTTTACATTTTCGGTGTATTACTTTTGAAATGGGCCTAAACCAACAATTTCAAATTTTCATTTCATTCATCCGATTTCAATAAAAAAAATTTTAACTGATCCTCAATGTCTGCGCAATTATACAACATATGCAAACAAAAAAAGTGAGGAAAAAGAGTATTAAAAACTCATTTCGCACTAAACTTCAGGTATTGATGAAGGTTTCTGCCAAAGGGTTCGTTCAGGTTCGTAGAGGTAAAAATTTTATAGCTGATATAAAAAGTCGAGTCATTTCGGCCCATGTATGTTATTTTTTGTCATTTTTCGTGATTAAAATGTATGTTTTGTTTCTGGGTGGTCCCATTGCATAGTTTTCGTTTTAATTTGCACAACTGTAATAGCGAGGGTTTAAATTCTTACCTAACAAGCATATTACCATTTAAGTAGATCAAACGTAGTCTAGCCGACAAGCATGTCTATGACTTGGGGACACTAGGCCTAAGTCCAAACTCCACCGTTCGATCTATTAACTATAGTTCATTTTTTCATGTTTTGAATTGGTTTGGTACAAAGATAGTCTCACTCTCACATGACTGAGTTTGTCCTTTCAATAGATCGTGTCTAGCATGGGCAATATTTGGTGCAAATTTAATGAGCATCCGGACAAAGGGCCCATGAATAACTGACACAAAACTTGTTCACAGTCTGCAACCAAAAATTCCTCTTAATTTTCAGATGTACTTGTTCCACAAAAACTCTAATTGGGTTATAAACCAAGAGGTTTTTCTTTTAAGGGACAGTTTTAGTCTTTTAAATTGCACATAACTTTTAGAATATAGTTTCAGTCTGTGCAATTTTGTAATCAGTTTCAACCTTAACCAAAAATAAATGTAAAGTTCCTTTGGATTTTTTACATTCAGCATTAGGTATTGAATAAAGATAGAGAAAATGATAAATACACAGCCTATGGAGTACCTATAAGTTCATAAAATTTATGATAACTACAGGGTGTCCCAGAAAAATTGTTCGACATTTGATTAAATGTTAAAAAATAACGATAACATGTACAGGCTCCTGGTTAGATAACCCTGTTCCTAAGATTTTGAATTAATTTTAGACACCAGAATCTTGTGAATCCGCTAAGAATTCACGGAGTTACAAGCTTTTTAAGTTTAAGTTTGTGCAAAAGCTGAAACCAGACACCCCCAACTGACTTGTTTTCCTAAAGACGTCCCAAAATCGAGGTAAAATAAGACTGTCCGATGTTTTACGGCTCGTCGATATCAGAGCATACCAAGTAGGACTTCCAAAGCTATTTAATTCTTGTAACCGTTGTCAAAATTTAGTTAGGAATGCAAGTATCTAAAAACATGGATTAAAAACAGGACGGGGCAATTCCAGATTATGCTGAACGGGATTCCCCAAGCATCCACAACCTTGCTTCAATGCCATAAAAAGCTAACTTATCGAAAATGCTTTTGAAATTCCATTTGATTTGCTTTGAATAAACGAGATTCTACTTTCACAAAATATGCGATTTAGGGGCGTCTGGTTTCAGCTTTCGCACAAACTTGATCTTCGAAAGCTCGTAACTCTGTGAATATTTGGCCGATTCATTAGCTTCTGGTGTCTAAAATTAATCCAAAATCTCAGCAATATGGGTTTATTACCATGGAGCCCGTTCATTGTTTTATTAGTTTTTAATACAGTAGTGTCCCGCATATAAGAAACAACCTCTTCAATTTCAGGTCTGACCTATTTGTTATAAAATGAGGTAGAATTCAAATCAGTGTAAAGTTTCTTATTAGAAATATCATGCACTATTGATCAACTACTCAGACACAAGCTTCATGATTGTGATGAAATGCAAATCATTTTCATTTGTATTTGTAAATTTTCATTTCCAGTAAATGATACAGTTATTCCAGGAAGGTGTGTTTTGCTTAGTTTTGTTAAATAAGAAACAAGGTTTTTTTTCAGATCTGTACTAGTTTCTTATAAAAGGGGGGTTATTTTGAAAATCAGGGTCTGTGTTTCTTAAATTTGTGTTTCTTATATGCGGGACACTACTGTAGTTAATCAAACGTCAAACAATTTTTTTGGGACACCCTGTATATAGTTTTTATCATTGCCCACGACATGTAATGAACCAAAAAGCTCCGGCTCGTGAGACCTTTTATTTGAAGTCCAAGATGAAGATTCTTTCTCAATACTTATAAAACAGAAATGTACTTTATGGAATAAAAGCCCAGGCGAGGGGGTTTTCAAATTTCTGGTCATATAGGCATTTAGGGGAGTTTTTGTCAGAATTTCTGGAAACGGGGTATACTTTCATAATCTTGTTGTGAATTTGCTGGTACTGGGGCTTATTATTTACGAAAAATTCTGATACTGTTCTGTTTACTTCAATGCTCCATGACTTTAATGTTAGGTAATTTAAAGTCCTGCTAATGCTTTGTTTACGTGAAACAAAAAAATATTGCAGTGGTGTTGCAGCGAAATTTCTTTTTCGTGAAAACATAACTTGTATTCAAAGATTAGGTATAAAAATCTTCCCTAAATTCTGGGATTGGGTCATGACAAAAATTCTTTTTTGCCGCACACCACACCTTCCCGTAACCTATTACTGCAGTTTCCACGATCAAAAGACATAACTCAAGCCCAAGCTTTGTATCTAAACAGTCATAGACATAAGATGCTTGTTTCCGTGATTTTAGTGTAAACCATGTTCAACCCGTGTACGATTCAAGTCATTTAAATGTTATTGTGATTGTTAGGTAATGAAATAATGCCTCTTTTTATTTAGAATTTAAACCATCGCTATTAAAGCTGTGCAATTAAAACGAGAACTATGCTTTGGAACCACCCAGAAACGAAATATACATTCTATCATTGAATATCACAGAAAATGGCATACATGGGCCTAAATGATTCAATTTTTTATATCAGCTACCGGTATAACATTTTTACCTGTACGAAGCTGAACGAAACCTTTGGCAGAGACCTTCATCGATACCTGAAGTTTAGTGCGAAATGAGTTTTGAAGACTCCATTTTCCTCACTTTTGTTTGCACCAGGAAAGAAGAAATGTTGGGGTCTTGTGTAGTTCTACTGCTAAAAATACCCCTTGATAAATATGTGCCAAATAAACAAATACATTTATGTAAATTCATAGAACTGATACGTCGTATAATTGCGCAGACATGTAGGGTCAATTTAAAAAAAACTTTATTGAAATCGGATGAATACAACTGGAGAAATGAAGAATTCAGGTGGGCCAAAAGGAGGTCTTTTTCAAAATCTAGGTAGCTTCTTCATTGTTTGATTCCACTGTATCTGATCCTCCCGATGTTCATTCCAATTGTGTAAGCTCTCGGCAATCTTTCCTTTTTATGATGTGCGCTTTTAACATGACATGCTCAACGTGACATGCTCAACGATGTGCGCTTTTAACCGGAGCAGTGAATTGGGTTGTTTTTGCATTGAGGCTGCCTCAGAAACATAGCTGTAGTAATTGAAATTGAATATTCCCTAGCGAAGGTCCGGTATCTCTCTGGCTGGCCTTGAATCCTGGACACAAAGTTGGCAATAAACCTGGTTTGATTCATAATCGAATTGAAAGTCGGGTTCAATGACTTCCTTCAGTTCTGCTACATTTTGGCACCTATTAACAGCTTCCTGTGATATTATATCTTCGATATTACTGTTATTGATCTCATCCTTTGATCGTTGAATTTCGTTGGATTTGAAAATAGCTTCAAATTTCCCATTAATGAATTCCTTAATGCTGGCTTCAAATGCGTTGAAGTGGTGAGCTAAATTAGTCTCAGTTTTAGCAGTTTTGAATTCATCTGTTTTTCTTTGCTTTACTACCAGTCTCGATCTGCTGCACGCTGCCTTCGATTTCAAGTCTTCCTTACTGCTTTGCTAGTGGATAGTAGATAGCAGTAAATTGAGTGAATCATGCGGCAAGTTCATCTATTATAATGATTCCCTTTTATGAATAGCTCCCTATTCATAATCTGACTTGTTTCGAGGGTGAAGATATGAATAGGTGAACAATTTAGATGGCAATCTTAGCCTCATCCACATTTTAGCTACATCACAAAAGCACTCTAAGTAATGAGACGCAATTAAGAAATCGACAATAACAAACGATGCGCTTCAATTAGATGTTTAAAGTATTAGCCTGATAAGCAATGAATTTCCCTAAATTGTTGTTTGTAATGTCCAGCAGAACCGGTTAAGAAACCAATACTGAACTAACTTTCCCCTTCCAAATTTCCAGGCACTATTTTGAATTCGCAATATTCCCTGCTTCCGTTTTAAGAACTGAGTTTTGAGCGAGTGCATTCAGAATTTGACCTAATGGAAAAATACGATGTTATCCTCTCTGATGATACTTCATTCATAGTTGCCTTCAAAGAAGATAATTTCATTCACGAGATGTACACAAACGAAGCATGATATGGTTCCATTGGGAAGGAATTCTGGGTCATCGTCGATGTATTTTATGGGAAAACTGGCACTGAGGCAGCCGTAGAGTCCTTCTATAGGGTAATTGAGGCCCAAGAACAAGATGGACGTCAACATCTTGAGACACTTGAAAATCGCGCAAAGGTGGCTTGTTGCCTTCCAGATGTGGTGTCCTGTCAGAGAGCAGATGACTGCAATGTATATAGATGGCAACAAGGAGGATAACCTGGAAAAGCATTGCATCGGCGCATTCAGAGACCCAAGATCGATAAGAAAAATAATGGAATGTCAAAAGTGATCATAAGAATAGCTATGACAGAAGCGCAGCTTTCTTTTCTTGTTTGAAAGAGTATTGACTCTAAACAAATCTAATCTTTTTATTTATTTTTATCAGAAATATTCTGGGTGCCCCAAAATAAACTATGCACTTTTGACAGGCCATGATATATTGTATTCTGGACCAACTTTGAAGATTTACGGGAAAATCTGTGGCTAAGGTCCTCAATTAGAAGCAAGTACTCTTTGTACATTTTTTAGTCTTCTATCTGTAGACCTATGAATCAGTTTCTTAAAATTTTCATTTCGAAAACGCCGGAAAGAGTCAAAAATGTAGATCAAATTTTCTAAAGACTCAACATGAATGGACAAAGAGAGAACGAAAAATACTTTAAATGATACAAAGGAATGTATTTTCTTTTGAAGTTTCATAAATTTATGTTTTGGTGCAAGTTGCATTTGTGTCCCAAGGTAGGTTGAAAGACAAACGGGGAGCGTGCTGAATTTGTGATTTTGTA
>REGL01002413.1:20436-40687 GCA_004194395.1 Aurelia aurita complex sp. Pacific
CTGCCACGGCAATTTTGTTACTACTTTTTTGAAAACAAAATCATATTTCCTCTAAATTCAAAACGTTTTCCTATTCAATCTAAAATCAATTTACAATAAAAAAATAAATCAAATCAAAATGAAAAAAATATGTAAGTTACATAAAACAGATTCAAAATTAAATTGAATTCAAATTAAATTCAAAATTTCCTACGTGGCCCAGAGCTGCTACTGCCATTTCTAAAACGAGGCTATGAGAAAAGCGCGCGAAAATTAAGCAAAGCACAAGGAGCACGAGGACCGGCAGACAAAGAACAAACATTGTTGGGGAAGGAAGAAGTTAGAGAGAAAAAGTTAGAAACAAGGGAAGAAGTTAGAAAGAAAAAGAAGTCGAAGAAGGAAGCTACAAAGAAAGGAAAGTGATGCCCAATCCCAATATGAATCAAATAAACGAGTGGAAAAAGTATGCGAATGATTTGAAAAGGAAGAGAACAAAAGGTAATGTAAAGCCGGAAGTATTTGTTGCTTATTTGTATGATGAAGTAACCATTGAAAATGTGATCAAATCATGCAATGAGCATTTCAAGGACCGACTGAAGAAAGACATGACGTGTGACGTTCTTGCTGGGGAGCGGGGACCTTCTTGCAACAGAATCGACCAGCTTCCTAGCCTCAAACCGATCCATGTAAGATTTGTCAGGAAAAAGGCCACATCTGACAAATACAGCACACTCTCTGATTTTTGTAGCATTAGTGGAAGGCCATCTGCTGCACCTGCCAGTTCTACAACTGTCAGCACCACAAGTAGTGCAATGATCAAATCAACCATCCTACCCTCTGTTAAAGTAGGAGCAGGAAGAAGGCCATCTGCTGCACCTGCCAGTTCTACAACTGTCAGCACCACAAGTAGTGCAATGATCAAATCAACCATCCTACCCTCTGTTAAAGTAGGAGCAATAGGAGCAGATTCAAATCAAGGGAAGAAATCTTATTGGTTTATATAAACGATCTTATTGAAAATGTCCACAGTGATATCAAACTTTTTGCAGATGACACATCGCTTTTTTCTGTTGTGAATGGTGAAGGAGAAACAGCTGAGGGTCTAAATAGGGATCTGGAGAGAGTTAGACTATGGGCATGGCAATGGAAAATGCAATTCAATGCAGATAAAACCGAAGAGGTTATTTTTTCAACAAAAAGAAATAAACAAAATCATGCTATGCTAATATTAGGAAATGACGAAGTGTCAAGGAAGAACGAACATAAGCATCTCGGTATTATTCTTGATGACAAACTAAATTTCCAAAGCCATATTAAGGAAGCTATTGCTATAGACTTGCTCCAAGTCTCGTTCGTTATCGTATTCGGGCCCACTCGGTTCGTCAGCAAATGAGCGTCGAAAGTGGAGCGAGCGGAATGGGCAGCGAACGAGACTTGTTAAAGGTGGATGCTCATGAATAATTAATGAGATTCTTGATGTAACCAAGGCTGATTGAATTGCGAAGAGCGTCAGGGGGTTGCACTAGCCAACAATTGTTACGAGAGTTTTCTCATTGAAATCATGACATTCTGTTATTCAATGAAAATATGAATTACAATTGAACGAATGACCTAGTTTAGTTTAAATTCAAAGGGGATTACTTGCATATTAAAAAAGGCTATTGAATAGTCAGTCTGTCAATTGTGGAAGGAAGCTTTTTGCAAACTATGTTTACAGTTTGCACGATCGAAGTTTTAGTGATCATTTTATTTCAATGAATAGAAGTCACCTAAAGACCATATAAAGAGTTTGTTTCATTGGTTTCATCAAACCGGACAGAAGCATGAGTTTTACAAAATCCTTAGAGAATACCTACGGGTTCAAATGAGAATAAACAACAATTTGAAGCCACAACACAACCGGGTAAAAGTTTGAGCCTATTAAAAAAGAGAAACAGTTCAAGAACATTATTTAGTGTAGTGAGACTGAGAAGTTGACAGTTCAGACGCTTGTCGTCTTTAAAATTTGCATTGCTTAGGACAATTTAGATCTCTAGGATATTAAACGACAGACTTTCCTGAAGCAGCTGGTTGCAATGCAACACAACGTCCTTTCCTTGTAACAAGCCAAGCTGTTTGATGTTCATGACTTATTTCGCAACTCCTATGGACTTCTTGTGGATAGAAATTACAATTTTCTGAAGATTCGCCCAAGAACCCGCTTCGCTTTGCACGCAAAGTATCCCCCCTGTCTAAAATAGCTCTCTCTCTCCCACGATCGATTTCCTTTTGTCTTATGACATCTTTGATTGGCTAGATATAACTTCAAAAGCTGCCCCACCGGTCAAAATCTTGACCGCTACCAATTAAAAATCTCATTAATTATTCATATACGGCCCAAATACGGTAACGAACGAGACTTGAAGCAAGTCTACTATTGCTAAGGCTCGTAAAGGTATTGGTATCATTAAATACTTATCCAGGTACGTCAAAAGGGAAGTACTCGATCAAGTTTATAAGCTTCACGTCAGACCTCACCTTGACTATGGTGACATTTTATATCATAAGTACGATCCTGAAATGAGGCAAAGCTTCACTAAAACGCTAGAGCAAGTGCAATACTCTGCTGCGTTAGCGGTATCAGGAGCGTGGAAAGGTACAAGTGGGCAAAGGATTCTCAATGAACTTGGTTGGGAAAATCTTTACCAAAGAAGATGGTATCGACGACTGTGTCATTTTTTCAACCTGCGTAAAAGTATNGTTCAATAACCTTTAACTTCATCTCCATAGGGGCTCTAAAAATTGATACATAAGTGGTGAAACGTTGTCTTTGGGGTCTGATTCTGGGAAAGTTTGGACGGAAATCTTCAATTTCTTCTGTGCCTACGAACTCAAAATGTCTACAGTCTTCAAGCGTTTTAAAAGTTATTGTGAAATCCCAGCCTATGCCCTTTTGTACACAAACAGCAGACAAGCCAGCGTCTTTCACCTTCTGCAGGACATCTCTCTGCAGTATCCCATTGGTGTTGGTATGGCAAACCAGTGAACGTGGTCTCTTCCTCATATCACGTTTGTCTGCAGGGCAAAATTTTGCGGGTCCTTTGTACAAGGAGAACGTTTTAGCAGCAGCTGCTGTTTGTGCTTAAGATCTCTCTTGTGGGATACTTGTAGTTGCATTTCCAGGATCGCGATTTGGGACTTCCAACTGGGGTCATGGTCGTTCGGTCAGGGGCAAGGTCCTTGGTCTGGTCACTTGGGTTGGTGAAAACAGATCCTGAGATAATTGAGCTTCTTGTAGCCGTTTCGTCACTATTCCTTCCTCAAAGTGGTGTCTTTCTTTTCTTACTGTCTTATATATGCCAAGGCGTTTCTGGTGTTTCTTCAGATTCTCGATTTCCGTCTCACTGTTGGCTTATTATATTCAACAAAATGAAACCGAACGAAACCAAAATAATTTTACTGATTTTAGCGATTTAAATCACAAATTTATTATTTCTTATCGTTATGATGGATGTAAACAATTAATAAGAATAAAAGCCAGCGATTTAGCTCTTGTTTCATTCCCAAGAGAACGAGACGGCTGATGAGACTTCCATGTCATGAAAGAAAATATTACAGAGTGCAAATCTCTTGTGATTAGCAACTCACTGAGACACCTTTCCTTGAGAAATGTTTAATTAAAAATGTAACCTTTACTTTTTTGCGCAGAAGTTGCATCAGAATTGGATAAGGATGCATGAAATGTGTGCGATAGGCCTTTATGATGTCTCTTTCGAGATCGCCTGCACAAATTCCACCAAAATTAGGACCGTTTTATAAGTTGTGTCGCGCCGTCGCGAACCATAGAAATTGACTGACCGACTGGACCCCCTGTTAGGCCATAATAGGAGTACCTCCCCCTGGGATCCACTTAAGGGAGAATCTAATTGAATTGGTGTCGACACATGGGACGTAAAGTATTTGAAAGGAATCAATGTCTCTCTTGAGATCACCTACACAATCCAGCCAAAATTCATCAACCAATGTTTTTAGCGCATTAGGAATCTCATGACAATTGTTTTCACACACAAGTTGTTGTTTGTGCGTTGATGATTGTTACTTTTTTATGATTCTTTGATGATTCTTTATTATGTCAGCACAAAAGATTTAAAAACAATCTCATGATTTGAAAACAATTTGTTTTGTTCTCTTGGGAATGGAAAAAAGACAAATTGTCTTGGTTTCGTTTGGTTTCGTTTCATTGAATATAATAAGCCTCACTGTTATTATCTGGACTCTCATTTATAATATGAATCTCATTCTGCGAATTGATTGTGAGGCTATCTCTGATTTCAGCTATTGCATCGCATCTGGTATTTGGTATTTGAGGCCTCTGCCATCCTTGCGGTCATCAGTGGGTACCTGTCGCATTGAGCTTCAGACACAGTCCTTCATGCACATGATAAACCATGACTTTTGAAAGAAATGTTTTGTTAGCTTCTGCCTTAGTGTTGCTAGATGCAGTTAATTTTCTGCAAAAAGTTTCAAGTTTGTTGTAGATCAGACCTGACAAAATGAGGAATCCTTTTTTCAGTTTCACAGTTCAATTTTTTAGAAAATTCACAGAAAAAATATCAAAGTACTAATACAGCATTGTTGATTAAACGTTAAATTAGTTATAAGGTCTAATCTTGAGATTTTCACCTCATATATCAGTACCAGTTTGCACCATAACATTGAATAGCAATTCAGAACATATTTATTGAGAAGGCACATCAAGATTGACACTTTCCTTCAAAAGCAAATAAGTCTGCACAAAATTATTGGGTTTGATCAGCTCAGGTTGTACAACAGCTTCTAATTTCTCCCTTGCATCTGTCAGGATGTAGTCACTAGGTGCATTTCTTACGCCTGAAAGTTGAGCAGCTGCATCCAAATCTTCATCAGCAATGTGAAAACCTTGTTTTGAAAGCAAAAGAAACAGGTTTCAGTTTACAATTTTTCATAGAAATGTATCGCTCATGAAACTGACGTTTTTTTCAGTTTACTGGGACTGTTGCTGATTATAATAAAAGAAATAAAAATATGTTTCAAATAAGATATGGGTATATGGTATTGGCTAAAGCCATCCCCCTTCACTTTTTTGCAAAGATAAGCTGAAGAATTTTCACAATTTACAAATNGTAGTCACTAGGTGCATTTCTTACGCCTGAAAGTTGAGCAGCTGCATCCAAATCTTCATCAGCAATGTGAAAACCTTGTTTTGAAAGCAAAAGAAACAGGTTTCAGTTTACAATTTTTCATAGAAATGTATCGCTCATGAAACTGAAGTTTTTTTCAGGTTACTGGGACTGTTGCTGATTATAATAAAAGAAATAAAAATATGTTTCAAATAAGATATG
The DNA here is from genome assembly GCA_004194395.1 of Aurelia aurita complex sp. Pacific. Lineage (NCBI taxonomy): Eukaryota > Metazoa > Cnidaria > Scyphozoa > Semaeostomeae > Ulmaridae > Aurelia > Aurelia aurita complex sp. Pacific. The sequence goes on from REGL01002413.1 coordinate 25,776, forward strand.
GGTATATGGTATTGGCTAAAGCCATCCCCCTTCACTTTTTTGCAAAGATAAGCTGAAGAATTTTCACAATTTACAAATCAATGTTTGGAAGTCTAAGAGTTTAAGTCAAAAAAAGCTGCAAGTAGAAATATTTCACTCTTAAATGTTCCATCCTTTATTCCATCATTTCGTCATTTTGTTCCATTGTTTCATGATTCCATGGTTTGCAGACTGCCCAACGCCTTTACCACAGATATTCAATTTTAACAAATAACACATAATAACACGTCAATAACACAGTGCATTTGTTGTAATAGCATGCTGAAACATCAAGTCACTGTGTGTGTTTTTAGGTTCCTTGGTATTCATTTATGCATACATTTTCGAAAACCATTTTTTCGAAAGAATTTTGTTAAGTTAAATATGCATCTGCATCTAGTCCATTGTCAACAGTATAATGGTGAGCACAATGAAATAATGCCTGCAAGAATAAGGTTTTCTCGTTCACTAACAGGATAAAACCTTTTCCCTATTATCATAAACCTCGTTCCATTATTATGCATATTTAGATTGAGTATAATATTTCGTCTTGTTCAAGTAGAAATAAAAAAAAAAAAAAAAAAAAAAAAAAAAAAAAAAAAAAAAAAAAATATGAATTCTCAAAATTTGAAAAATTGATACATTTTTCTGACTCACCCTGAACATGTATAGGCTAGTCCAAGTTCAAGCTTACTACCTGATTTGATGGTGATGGGCCAAAAATTACAGAGTCAGTTGGATCATTCAAGTCTCCCTGTTGACCTCTCAAGTAAGCATGAATTGTTGACATTACAGTTGTTTCTGTTCCTTTATCTATTCGGATATGATGTGGCAGAACTTTATTTGCATGGAGTAGATCTAGATACCATTTTCCACCTAAACCTGGCTCTGAATTGGTTGTCCAGATCTTCAACATTAAGATCTTTCTACTGGCAGTATCTATGGCACCATAGATTGCCAAAGGGAATGTGGAATTTTGAAATCCCATAAGTTTGCCATGCCCATCCATTGAGTATGTCCAATTAGGACCAACAGTTACAAAGTGTCCCTTAGGCTTCCTTTTCTTTGCCCCAGGTTGCCGATTGTGTAGACCCTCTTCATCAAGTTCTTGCATCACAGTATGGACCAAGTGTATGGGCATCTTAAGATCATGCTGCTGGCGTATTTTCTTCATCATTGCTCTATACCCAAGCAAGTGACCAGGACCTTCTAGCTCTTCTTGTACAGCTGTTCTTACTTCATCTATTGTAACATTGTGGTCTATATAACGAATTTCGTGGTGTCTCAGTCGTCGGTCGAGGGTTCACATACTCCAGCGATATTGTGGGTAGTCCCTCTGTACAAAATCAAGAATCTCGTTTCTTTGCATGTTTTCACGCACATATCTATTTAGATCGTTCTCCAGATCAGGATCATGCTTCCACTCCGTTGCTAAAGTGCCCGTTCTTCCTCGCTTCTTGTGCACTCTATCTACATTTGATCCCTGTATAACTTTTGCGCGCTTTTTTCATAGCCCCATTTTAGAAATGGCAGTGGCAGCTCTGGGCCATGTAGGACATTTTGAATTTAATTTGAATTCAATTTATTTTTGAATCTGTCTTATGTAATTAACATATTTTTCATTTTGATTTGATTTATTTTTTTATTGTAAATTGATTTTAGATTGAATAGGAAAACATTTTGAATTTAGAGGAAATATGATTTTGTTTTCAAAAAAGCAGTAAGAACATTGCCGTGGCAGTCCTGGGCCACCATAGTATTGCATTCTGGGAGGATGATGCATCCTCCCTCTCTGCCCTAAAAAAGACCTCACCTGAGACCTTTGATAGCCAGAATAATTTCTGTTTGGCCTGACATTTTGCTGCATGCCATTAGTTTTAGTAGATGAGCTGAAAATTCTGGAAGTGGCTCTAAAAGTTTTCATTGTTTCAGGCAAATCATCTCCAAAGAGGAATTTTCCTGGTGTTCAATTTGCTTGAACAAGCCTGTTTAAATTCATGGCTCAAATTTGGCTTGAAAGCTTCTCTACGCTTGAACAAGTGTTCTTTGTTGAGATGACCCAAAATTGCAATTGTGTCAAAAAGCTTGGCAATGATTGGCTTATAGTCTTGAGTTTTCTTCTCCTCTCGTGCCTTCAACAAATCTTCAATTGATGAAGAAATGGCACCTGTTATTCTTAACAGGATATCTTGCATAGTGCTGGTCTGCACATCGTTCCTCCTGGCATAGGTGCTCAACTTCCCCCAGATTTCAAGGTTGATTTTGGGGGCAAACAACAAAGTACAATTTGGATACCTTGTATTTGTCAAGGATTTCTTTTCGTTTTTCATGGTCAAAGTCCGCTGTAAATTTTGTATCAACAGTGCCGACAAGATGTTCCAAAATTGGTGGACCCTTTAAATCTGATGGCACCAGGGCATCACCTATCATTGAAGGCAAGGCATTGTTATCAAGATCAACGCCTTCATCCTCATTATTATCGAAATCAGGACCCCCAAACAAACTCATGACATCTTCATATGATGGCCTAAATGCTGACAGAGCAGCGTTACTTGCATTCATGGATGCTACATCATTTACATTTGTGGATGCTGCAATATTTGCATTTGTGGATGTTAGCAAATTTGCATTCATGGATGCTACATGATTTGCTTTCAAGGAAGCTACATTGAGGGAGCCATCATCGGACTCTGTCAGTTGGTCAGTTTTACTTCGTTTTGTCACGGGTCCCTCATCTATTTCAGAAGAGTTGCAATTCCTCTCAGCAACTAGTGAGGCCAAAACTTGGCTGTTTTGGGCTACATTAGCTAGAATGTTCATCAGTAAAGATTGCAAATCAAAATTTTGATCAGAATGTTGATCAGCGCTGGGAAATTCTTTGAATTTACAAAAATCTTCTTCAACCACGCCTCCATCATCATCATATGATGAAATGCTGGCCTAACAACTCGGAGGGCATGATAAACACAAAACTGAACAAAAAATTGTAATTGAACAAAAACTTTCAATAGAATATAAAAAGCTGCTGGAAAACTTTAAAATTCTTGGTAATTGACAGGAACGGCATAAAAACACGTGTCTTGCTGGCACAGGAACTGTTGCAACTGGCTGGCGCATGTGCTGCACTCTCTCTTGTACAACTACATAACAACGTAGGCTGATGACGAAAAAGAATAAGGAGTGGCATGGCACAAAATGAAGTTGCCCAGGAAATTGTGGATTTATCAACGAATCTCAAAAGCCAAGAAAACGAGGTATTTCTATCATGTTTTGTTGCAAGATGATGGAATGGTCATGTAAGGCAAGTGAATAACGTTTTAAAGGCTAAGTGTAAAAGAGAAGGGCTACAATTTTTGTGAAAACTCTAACATAGAACCAGCATGTCACTTAAATTGTAGTAACTTGTACTTAAACTCGAATGGGATTTATATGCTTGCCAATAATTGTTTTAAGAGCTCTAGGCCATTATTGACTACCATACAAAGAAGGAGGTGCTTCGACTGCAAATGATGCGAGTATAATCTAGAAGGTGAAAATTCTATTCCAGACAATTTAGATAACAGGCCAAATATCTTGGTGGTAGAAACGTCTATGCCTGGTACCTCTGCAGATGCAAACTCTTCATTGAAAGGAACATTGGCAGGGTGATAGCTGGATATCTAAATATAAATTCCGTCAGGAATGAATAGCATGCACTCAGAGAAATAGCTTCACAAAATCTAGATATACTTACGATTGCTGAAACAAAAATAGTTCCTTCCTTTCCCAGGGGGCAATTTGTCATAGAGGTATTTACAGCCCCATTCGAGCAGACAGAAATGCAAATGGCGGTCATATTCCTTCACGTCAGTTGCATTCTTTCAAATTACGAAATTTCATGCAGATAATATTTTCATCTTTGTAGGAAGTCTGCATGCAACAATTTCAAGAATTCGTAAATATATTGATAAGTAGGCATCCAAAACATCGACGAACAATAACTAAGAATGATATAGGATATTGAAATAAGGTGAAATCAAAATATTTGAAATTGTATACAGTGTAGGATTTACCATGGCCTGCTGACAGTGGGAACTTTCTCCTTGCTCTCCTGGTAGATAGCAGGAGGTTGGAGGTTCAAAACTCGCTCTCGTCACACTTTTTTCATTTCTCCATTTGTTAAAACGTTTACCAAAATAAATGTTTTAAATTCTATGAATATGTCACCACATTGNTTTGATCCCTGTATAATTTCCGCGCGCTTTTCTCATAGCCTCGTTTTAGAAATGGCAGTGGCAGCTCTGGGCCACGTAGGAAATTTTGAATTTAATTTGAATTCAATTTAATTTTGAATCTGTTTTATGTAACTTACATATTTTTTCATTTTGATTTGATTAATTTTTTTATTGTAAATTGATTTTAGATTGAATAGGAAAACGTTTTGAATTTAGAGGAAATATGATTTTGTTTTCAAAAAAGTAGTAAGAAAATTGCCGTGGCAGTCCTGGGCCACCATAGAGATGTATGTCAAGATGTGAAAGAAATGTGATCTCTTCTACAAGCATTTCTTTGATTGGTGAAGCAAGAAGCGTTGGGCCACTGACACTTTCAATCTGTTGATCAGCCTCTTCAAAGGAAGTGGACATAGTAGTTGACAAGTGCATTGAGCCTAATAACTGTCTGACCATGAGTTGCTGGGAATTGTATGTTTTACCTGATTGAAGTTTGGATATGTTGGGATCCCAAATATGCACAATTGCTGATCCTGTTGTATCCTCAAGCACGCAGTCTTCTTTGACTCTCGTTTGCATGTTTGTTTTCAATGTGACTAGTTTTGGTTCCACATCTCCAAATGTTAGGGTTGCCAAAACAGAGACTTTTTGCATTGGTTTCATGTTGTGCAGAGAACCAAGATTGATTGTGATAGTTGGTGGTGCTTGATCCTTTGTAGGGGGCTCCATTGCTGTGAAAGGGAACTCAACATCAATTGGCAGTGCTACATCAGCAGATGAACTCTGGTTAAACAAGAGATCTTGTTCATTTGAACCTTGCTTCAGATTCTGAAGGACAACTGGAGATTTTGATTCCTGCAAATCCACCAGCTTCGAGTGACGGAATGTTGAAACCAAGAACCCTTCGCAACCTTGTTGGGGCTTACTTGCAATTGGAAATCATAATAATCAAAGTTTCTCTTCGATTTTTGATGGGCGAGATTGCTTGAATGTACCCATGTTGTGTTTCTGATGGGTGAAAATAAATCACATTTATAAAGCTGTCAGTATCAAAAAAGCACTGTAAAGAGTATTTGCAATTGTCAATTAATTAACTTGCCAGTTTGCCAACAATGAATATGAACAGTTTTTTGCAAATCTCATTTAACTGAGCAGGTAAAATCCCACTGAGAACCATGTTTTATAAAGAAAACAAATACAGTTTTGTATTTTTTTCTCCCGTCTTTTGTTGTACCAGTACCTCTACCAGAACGGTTGGAACGGCTGGAATGGTGCAGCGATTGATACATTCTAATGAGTTTTGGAAATTCTTGTACATACCTTTATTTGCAGACTTTTCTGCCATAATTAATACAGTGAACAAGACTGTATGACCTATGGAAAAATAAGTGCATATGATAAGTTCCTTGGGTTGATGGAGAGCATTATCAAAAACAACAGTGAATGAGTATAAATTGTATAAAGACTTATTTCAGTTTCTATTTCTTGTTAAAATTTTGTGTTCAAATGTTGCTTATGCTCTTTTACACTGTTTTGTAGAGTATAAATAAGTTCGTCCCTTTTTATTGTTATCTAAATCCTTCCATTACGTTGTCCCTTATGATGACTGTATCCTAACATATACAAAGAAAACTGGCTTATGGCCAGAAAATGAAGATTGTAGAACTCCAATATGGCTGACTAAATGTCGTATGTTTGTGTAAACATGATCTAGCATTGACCCATAATCTGTGGTTGCTTCTTTGATAAGGTCATTTCACCTTTTAATGCTTCCCTGCCACTGTAATTAGGGGTGTTTTTCCTTTACGTTTTTAGCCTGTTATATTGTATTGTATCTATTTTTATATCATAAACTTGTAAATACTTTTAAGTGGCAAATGATACATACATACATGCATACATATGCTAAACTTATGCTTTTTCGTCCCTTGATTCCCTGCATTCTTTGATTTTCTTATATCAGTTGGTCAATAGGGACTCGTAATATTACTCTGAAAAAGTAGGCCCACTTTTGGCCCGCGTAGAGTGATTCCATATTCACCAATCAAATTGCTAGAATTTTGCTTTTAACTAATCATGAGGCGCTATTTAGATAGCTGTTGTTGCTGCATAGAAAAACGGCTGATGGTATGCATTTTCCGATTAGTCAGTCAGGAAAGCATCATTCTTTGTTCCAAAAGTTTGCTTTTCAATGTTGAACTCTTTAGATCTGACTTTTAAGCGATTTTGTAGAGTGTACGAGAACTTTCACTAGTTTAGGCCATTGAGAAAAAGTGCAATTTTTAAGAGCAATATTATGAGTCCCTTTTGAGCAAGTGATATCAGCAAATCAAATAACGCAGGGAAGGGAAACAAGGGAGGAAAAGGCACAAGTCTACGTTAGTGCTAAGAACGGCTTCCAAATTACTTGATGAGATATCAAAATGATTAATAACGAGATCAATACTTCAAAAATGCCATAACTCACCTATATCAGTGTGAAAATATTCTTCAGTGAACTGGAAAAATTAAAGCTGTAAATTACAAGCATGTGTTAACTTCTTTAATTCACATAAGTGCAAGCCTATCGTTGCTTAATAGCTGTTTCTTATTAAGAAAATCAGTGTAAAAATATGCTTCAGATTTCTACAAATGAAAAATAAATGAAACATTTTCGTCAGTAGTTTCATTCTCCAGTACTCGAGTTTGTTAATTTTTCGTGATCTATGGACTGGATTTCTTTTGACAAGTTTCTTATGAAAGAGATCTTTATATTTATAGTGGAGGAAATATCTCGCTAGCTGAAGGAGAACTTGGTGCATAAATTTTGGGATTCTATTCAAGGAATATTCATACGAATTCTGATGCAAGACATTGTCAAACTTCCATTCAATGTATTTTAATTAAAGCACACTATGGCCAAGTGACAGCGGGCCTTGCCCGGGCTATCGACTGATGATTGGTGAAACCCTTTGTTAGCAGTTAGCAGTGTGTGTCAAAGTTTTGGAGAGGGGCGTTTGCGAAAACCTGCTTTAGGTGCCCTATGGAGCCGAGACATCAAATTATATGTGGGTAATTGGAAAAACCAATTTATTCTAATCCAATTGTTTTATCCAGTTAATGAAGTAAGCATATTCCCTACCCTTGAGACCAGACCGAAACGTGGAATGAACGACAACAGGGTTGGCAGGGCATAGTCGTCGTAAATTTTTGGGCAAACTACATGAGTATCCCGCATATAAGAAACAACTTTTTCAATTTCAGGTCTGATGCGTTTCTTATAAAATGAGATAAACTTACAAATCAGGGTAAAGTTTCTTATTACAAAAATCATGTACTATCGATCAACTACTAGACATGAGCTCTAATGATTGTGATACTAAAAATTATATTTTTAATTGTATTTGTAAAATCACCTCCAGGAAATGCTACAATTATCCTAGAAAGGTGCTTTTTGTTAGTTTGCATACAAAATTCTTGGTTTCATTTGAACTGGTACAGTTCAATTCAACAGCAAAAGCTGAACAATTCCATGGTTTTAATACATAGTTTTGAAATGAGAAACAAGCTTTTTGTCAGACCTGAACAAGTTTGTTATAAAATGGGGTATTATTTTGAAAATCAGGGTCCGTGTTTCTTAAAATTGTGTTTCTTATATGCGAGACACTACTGTATTAGATCAAGTGGCCGTTTTATTGAATTCTTATCAAAGTGCAAATTAACTAAAGGTAAAACGAAACAGTACAGTAATGAAAACTATTAAGATGTAGAACTTACGTGCTTCTTGAGAATGTTCTCGTTGATTTCTTTGTGAACAAGCAGGGGCGGACTGGGACAGCAATTCCTTACCGGGAAATTAACCGTCAGGGGCCCACATTTGGTTGTTTTTAATTCTATTCGTAAACTAGCATGTTTGAAAAGCTACTTCACAGCAGTGACATGGCCAGGTCAAATAAAATGGAAGAGTATATAAAGGGGAGGGTCTGGGGCGAAGCTCCTGGAAACCTTTTTAAAGATACGCCCTTTACTTTGACTTAAAGCACTTCTACCGGTACCAAGTTAGTTGAAGCTAAACAGAATTGTCAATCATTTTGTAACAGTTATTTTTATAAATTAGCGGCCAAAGAAAATTTTTAAACAACGTTCATTTCCTTTGACTTAGTATGCATGTCTTCATCCCGTCTCTACCTGTGCCATATTGGAAACGTTCAAAATTTTGTAACAGTTTTCTGGGAATCACCACCTTAGGAGAAAAAGTTTACGCAAATCACACTTTAGCTCGTTTACGTTTGTCACAATCCAATTTGCCTGCCCCAAAATGGAAGTCTTCACAATTTTATGCTAGTATGTGAAGGAAAATCTTCAAAAAGGCACTTCTACTTTTGCTTAGAACGACTCTCCCAATCACTTTCCAGCATTTCTGGGAAGATCCTTACTCTACCTTGCTTATACACAAGTATTTTCTCTTCGCTTGTGAAAAAATCTCCACGAGCATCTTTCGAGTAGAGAACAAATGCCACGCCACTGCTTTAAGGGTTTCCAATGGTGTAGTTATATGGCCACCTTCATAGGGGGGAAACGGTGAGCAAATCAAGTGAAGCGAGGGCCTTGGCCTTAGTCTAGGAAAATTTTTAACACCATGCCCTTTACAAAGCCGCTGGGCACCCTTATATTTGAAAAATCGATCCTTAATTGGAGATGGGATGAGCCTCCTAATCAATTGATGTTATGTCAGTCTTTGACAAATTGATACTCACTACCTCAAGCATACAAGCGAAATGAGATATCTTTCTTTTGTTAGCAGCTTCAGAACAAAAGAATTTTTTTATCAAATTCTCGTCTGATCTTCGCTTGGGCAACGAGCAAGAGGAAAGCGAAATAAGCTGAGCGTTTCAAAGTACCACTTGCTTCCACTACTTTCCTTTGATGGAAAACAGTTTACGTGCAAATGTGGCTGCCTAATCATAGCAACCATTGCACAAAGTTGCTGACAGTAGCGAGGAAAGCATTCGTATCAAAGAGCGAGTGAAGCAAGCTGAAAATTTTTAGGCATATGCTACTTAGATTGGCTTGAAATGTGTCAAGGTATCATTTACCATTGCAAAATCTCTAATTATAGGCCACCAGCAAGGATTTGAGTCAATAGGGCCAAAGACAGAAAGTGACTATAGTCTTGACAAGGGCCCACCGGGAAATTTCCCGGTATCCCGGTGGGCCAGTCCGCCACTGTGAACAAGTTTGGCAGACTTGATGCTAATGTTGCAAGAGATGAAGTTATCAAATTTCCTTTCCTAGATTAGGTACTTTTTTGTATTGTCACTTTGTACAAAATATTTATGAAAATGAGAAAATAAATTGAACTTGAATAAAAACTTCCTGAAGATGGCTCGCATGCGTGCAGACTCTCATTTGTGCGCAAATTGAAAAGAGGAGAAAATTTCAATTTTCACGAGAGTCTTCACGCACGCTAGAAGATTGCTGGCTAGCTTCGTTCATATAGACAATTATGCACTGGAGTTCAATTTTTGAAACATTTCTTATCGATCAGAAGCATTACCCTCATATTTGTGGCCATTTCCCTGAAAAAAATGTCCATTGACTGCCTCCATTGAGCCTCCTGCGATCCTTCTCCTCGCAAAGTGATCAATGCTTGTTGGGTGTGTTGGGTGGTGATGAGCGAAAGATGAAATTGGCAAATTGTTGTTGGGTTGTTGCTAGTCAAGGGTTTGCTTGGGAATGGTAGAAGGTGAAAAGCTGTTTCTTTTTTCTTTTAATGGTATATGTGTGGGTGTGGATGCAGGTGCTGGCCCTCGAAGCATCTGTTCAGCAAGATCGCTTGGTTTGCCGTTGATGTAAGGGATATTTAGCATTGCATCATCATCGTCCTGGAAGGTAAGTTTAGTACTGTAGCAAGTCTGATTTAACAATGTCATGCAATGTTAATGGGGAGAAAATAAGGCTAGAAGGCTAGGCTACTGGTCAAAACCTCCTTTTACGGCTAAGGTGGATCTGCACTTTAGGTGGCTAACTACCAAGTAAAAATAGGTAAAAACACACAAAAAACAATTGGTTAAGGAGGCTTGCTACCAATCTAACGTTAACGTGGCACACAATTGGTGTCCTATTGCTCATGCTGGTTATAAGAACTCTAACGATCAGATTGAAGTAGAAACTTGAAAACTCTGGGAACTAACCAATGTTGCAGGTGCTATTCGTCCTTGTGTTGTTCCTTTGGTTCCATAGCCTCCAACGAATGCTGCAAATCTGCTTGAATTTCCCTGTAAACAAAAGAGCCGTTGTGAAGTGCATTCAACGCCTAACATTCACCAGACATAATGCTCCGGTGCTCTACCGTGTAAAATGAGAATAATCAATCGAAACATTAGCAGTCTCTTCTCCAGATCAACTATTGTTCTCCTCGCAAAGATCAGTACTACTTGGGTGGTGCTGAGGACAGATTAAATTGGCGAGGCATTGTTGATAGGAATGCCTAAAAGGGGTACTCAGATATATTTAGGATAGCGGTGCTCAGTCTGTGCCATGAATGATTAGATTTCTCTTAATCCATTTATTGATATTTAAGTATTTTCATTTTAGTAACGTTACTTGAGCTTAATTTTGTTTGTAAATTATGTTTTTCCAGACTTTTTTTACATTTTTCCATATTTCAGACCCAAAAAGCAATCCAGAATTTTAGTAACCCAAAAAGGTGAAAAGCTGCCTCATTGTTCGGTTATGGGTGTGGGTGTGGGTGTGGGTGTGGGTGTTAGTGTGGTTATGGGTATGAGTGGTGTTTGGGTGTGGTTGTGGGTTCTCTTAGCATCTGTACCGCGAGATCGCTTGGTTTGCCGTTGATGTACGGCACATTTAGCATTGCGTCATCATAGCATTGGCTACTGGGTACATGAACTCTAACAATGAGACTGAAGTAGAAACTTGAAAAATTTTGGGAACCAACCAATGTTGCAGGTGCTATTCGTCCTTGTGTTGTTCCTTTGGTTCCATAGCCTCCAACGAGTGCTGCAAATCTGTTTGAATTTCCCTTTAAAGTGGGAAACAAAAGAGCCGTTGTAAAGTGCATTCAAGGCCTACTATTCACCGGACATAATGCTACACGATGATTTATCGTGTAAAATGAGAATAATCAATCGAACAATTAGCAATAAATTAAACCTTGTTGTGAAAAAGGGACGAAAAAGTTCATTGAGATTTTACTCTCCCCCTTTTATTTGCTTCTATTGCTCAATGCTATCATCGAGTGCTCCTATAGTAACTGCGCTACCATGCTTTTATAAAATGTTCTATTTTTTTGCTATAGAAAGCAGATTGAGAGTTATTTGAGTTTAAAATTGGGAAGCTTGTTATGAGACGCCCTGCATACAATCTAATTCCAATGACATTTGAGTTCGCATATTCAAAAACTCACCATCAATTGTGGCTCTTTCCTGCCATAGGATTCTTCAAAGTCAAGTTTTGTCGCATCTGGACGCATTTCCTTCAAAATGTAAATAGAAATTGCGAAGATAATATTTAGCTGTTTTTATTTCTGCGACGCAGCACAATAATACTCTTGTGCAAAAGCTTTAGGCCGTTCAGTAGAGTTATTTTATGAAACGAGTGGAGATACATCTAAGACAAACGTTTTATGTAAAAAGGCAGTTTATTAGTTTATTATCCAGACATTAAAAGAAAAATAACCAACCTTTTTTCCATTTAACGAGAAAGGATATTTCTAGCAAAAAGCTCAGTAGACCCACTTTACCACGTAGACCCACATTAACCCACCCTACCCTAGAGAAAGAGGATGATGGCATAAATATCTTCTATTAAGACTCGTCATCATATCTCCCGATCTTGATATGGTCTTATAAACCGTGTTTTAATGGTTGCTTTGATTAACAGAAACAGAAAGACAAAGCCTCTCGAGATTTACAATGATTCGTTTGACTTCATTAAAGACAAGATCCACATACAGGGTGTTGTGCCCCCTTTGCCTGAAGATTGCGACAAATGGCAAAGGATTCTCGCCAAACTTTTGCATGATTTTGCTCTTCAGATATTCAATTAAAGTTTGCAACCACCCCCGTAAGAATCCTTTGAAAAATGATGGAGTTATGACTTTCAGAAGACCAAATTTGCCTGATGACTGAAACCAGTGGCCGGAGGTAAGAAATATTATCTGTCAGGTCAGAAATATTGGAACCCTCCAAGGATTATCGGAATTTTCATGAGAGCTATGACATTGGAGGCTGCTGTTTCATTTTCAATCCATTATGCCATTTATCGCTGCAAAATAGTAAGACAAAATGGCCGACCGCTGGTTTCAGTGATCGGGCAAATTTGGTCTTCTGAAGGTCAAAGCTCCATCATTTTTCAATGGATTTTCATGGGAATGGTAGTAAACTTTAATTGAACATCTGAAGAGCACCATCATGCAAAAGTTTGGCGAGAATCGTTTGCCTTTTTTGTAGTTATGGACAACTGATAAACATGGCAATACTACTTTTTATACTCCCCACGAGCACAGGCATTTCCCGTGCAGCTGATACGCACCAATGTGCAAAGTTACGCCCAACTACTTTAACACAAAGACAAAGATACAACCGTCATCACAAGGGACACAGTCCGTAGACTAAGAAACTAAACAAACATCACGTCCCATTAATTGCGATTAAATTTCATTTAATTGCTATTAACCACAGTTTGGTTTTTTCTCACGTTTTCATTGTACCAGCACCTCTAAGGGGACAATTGTGGAATAAAAAAGTTCATCTTGACCTTTTAATGCTATCCCTGCCACCGTGATTAGGGATGTTTTCCTTTACATTTTTAACCTTGCATATTGTATTGTATCTATTTTTATATTATAAAATTTGTAAATATTTGTCATTGACGTGGAAAATGATGCATAAATACATACATGCGTATGACATTAAAAATGTGTAAAAATCTCATCTTACAGCTGCCACAGGCTCTTTCATCGAAGATGGCTCTCTATACGCTTCCCCAAATATTACTCATGTGAAGGTACTTTCCTATACAACAAAAATGGAAAATCTATATACATATTCGTTGCAGTCTGATGTGGCGTCATTCCCTTTGTCCCTCTCGCCAACGTTCTCATCGTCTAGACAGTTCGATTGGCAGAACCGCAACATGGGCGAAGTCAAACTGCAGGTGAAAACGTCTATGGCAAGCGAAATGCACAAGAATTCGAGAAACCTAGTTTATCGCCGATAAACCCACTTTTTCGATCGAGAAACTAGGTTTTTCACTGATAAAATAGGTTTTTCGATCGATAAAGTGGGTTTATCGGCGATAATCCTAGTTTTTCGATCAAAAAACTGGGTTTATCGTCGATAAAGTGGGTTTCTCGCCGAGAAACCTACTTTATCGATCGATAAACCCACTTTATCGACCAGAAACCCACTTTTTCACCGAGAAACCCACATTATCGATCGAAAAGTTAGGTTTTCATCAATAAAGTAGGTTTTTCGATCGATAAAGTGGGTTTCTCGGCGAAAATCTTAGTTTCTCGATCGAAAAAGTGGGTTTATCGCCGATAAAGTGGGTTTCTCGCCGAGAAACCTACTTTATCGATCGAGAAACCCACTTTATCGACTAGAAACCCACTTTTTCACCGAGAAACCCACTTTATCGACTAGAAACCCACTTTTTCACCGAGAAACCCACATTATCGATCGAAAAGTTAGGTTTTCATCGATAAAGTAGGTTTTTCGATCGATAAAGTAGGTTTTTCGATGAGAAAAACGTGGTGTTCCAAAGCCGGGTGTGTACGCATAATATCACAAACAGATCGAGTAAAGCATGTTTGCATTGTTGGAATATTTTGAATATAGATTCTTTTCAGCTCAAGCAAATGATTGAATTAACCAAATTATGAACAATTTCCAGTGCATGTATCTGGTAATTATGAATGTTTAGGACCAAAGCGTTTCAAATATGAGTATACAGTTACGTCACCTGTAGAAAATATCCCCCCTATCCCCCGTCCTTCCATTGATGGTACTTGGAAGGGTTTATCATTGTATCAAAACGATGGCGAACAGCAATGACGATGATGATTTTCAAGACTTGCTATCAAATGCGATTTCTAATGTCCATGTTGCCTTGTGTTTTCAATAGGCCGTTGTAAAGTTGTCATTGAAATACTGGAATTTTTGATTGAAAAGAAAGGTTTTGATGGGAAACCAAATTTTCGTGCGCAAAATCCAGCTTTTCCAAACGAGCTATCAAATGCGATTTCTAATGTCCATGTTGCCTTGTGTTTTCAATAGGCCGTTGTAAAGTTGTCATTGAAATACTGGAATTTTTGATTGAAAAGAAAGGTTTTGATGGGAAACCAAATTTTCGTGCGCAAAATCCAGCTTTTCCAAACGAGAAACCCACTTTATCACCGAAAAACCCACTTTCTCGCTGATAAACCCACTTTATCGATCGAAAAACCTACTTTATCGATCGAAAAACCTACCATATCGATCGAAAAACCTACTTTATCGTTCGAAAAACCTACTTTATCGATGAAAACCTAACTTTTCGATCGATAATGTGGGTTTCTCGGTGAAAAATGGGTTTCTGGTCGATAAAGTGGGTTTCTCGATCGATAAAGTAGGTTTCTCGGCGAGAAACCCACTTTATCGGCGATAAACCCACTTTTTCGATCGAGAAACTAGGATTATCGCC
>REGL01002414.1:21134-36375 GCA_004194395.1 Aurelia aurita complex sp. Pacific
TTTGCCTTTTCAAGCCCTTTAAATGCTAATTTTGAACAATTCATCCATCTAATCCATCAGAAACCAGTTATGAAGGTTCTCTGAGAAATTTTATGCTTCTAGTGTTAATTTTGTGGAGACAGGTGATTTTTGCGAAATAATGTAACCAAAGTTATGAGTCCTCTGATCTTTGATAAACCCCATCACTTCAAAAACCATATTTTTACTTAGAAAAGAGATACTGACATGCGGTTTTTTGCGTTTTGTCCGTCTAACACTTGTGCTTCAAATAAATAATGTAAACTACTATACAAGAATAAAAAAATTTTTGACTTATTTCCATCCCTGGGTCCACTGTGGACTAGGGTCTGAAATAAGTGGCCTGCAGGTGCTTGTCTCGTTTGAATATTGTGCCGGGAGTTAACGAATTGGAAGAGCTTTTAACCAATTGGAAGAGTTTTGGAAATGTTCTTCGACATTTCCTGCTGATACATCGTATATGAAGTTAGCGCGCTCTAGCTGGTAGCAGTCATCCACATTTAGTAGGCCATATGATTTGAAAAGAGGTGCTTCAGGTACATTATGTTTTTTTAATCCTATGAGTCTCACTGCTCGTTTTATTTTTCTTCGTATCAGGGTCCTGATGCTTAGAGTAGGCTCCTCCCCAGTTTGTTATACCATAGCGGATAGGGGTGAAATGAAAGCATTGTAAATGTTTATCTATGAAGGTATTTTCTGATACAAAATGTCTCATTTTTGCCATAATGCAAAAACTCTTGGCAACTTTCATATTAATTTATTGGATGTGGTATTTCCATGCTTAGGTTGATAATGAATCGCGAACAATTTGAAACGTACTTGTAAGACAAAACGTATTTTGAACTCAGGGCACAAACATACATTAATCGCCAAAAATTTCGCAAGTTGATATTTCGAACATTTGGAGCGCCCTAAAATCTTAGCGTCCGAAACTTTATGTGGTTCAGAATTTTCATCATCGAGAAATTTACAGTAAAGTTGTTTACTATTTCAAGAATGGAACGACAATCATGGGATGATCGTGAAAGCATTCAAAGAATAAAAAGCGTGCAACTTTTCTAGTTTAAACCATGGACTCTAGTAAGTTGTAACAAGTTGCATTATGCCATGTAACACCTTTTATATACCGGGTGTATTGGAATAAACGGGCCATCTGCAATCTTTTTGAGTAGTTTAAAAAACTAATATCCTCTGAACTGAAGTTGGTGCGCTCAACAGCACAATACTGCCACTAGTAAATCATATTTCTAGAACAGGCAATGACAGAGGGTTATTTCGTGCAAAAAAATGACTACAGGAAATATAAGATTATTATATAATAATAATAAATGATTTATTAACAGTTTGCAACATGAAAAAATAGCTAACTACAGCTAATTAAGGCCAACTTTACCTATTTACATAATACCATGTACAAAAGAAAATTATGAAATCAACTATAGATAAACCAAATCTGCAATATATATTTTGCAAAGTCGACAGTTACAGTCTAGTTTCCAGTTTTTTATTTTCCTTTTGAATATTGCAAGATTTCCGATTGTTTTAAACTTTCAGGCAATGCACGCCAAAGCCGTTGTCCTAAAAACGATGCAGATTCGATTCCGTATGTTCTGGCTTTTGGCAACTGGAGAGTACCCCCACTTCTCAAATTATATTTTTCCGTTCTTTCAACAAAGATGTCTTTCATGAAATTTGGGTTTAGACTTGCCTTAGTTTTTAAAATTTCAAACAACAAAAATCTCTAAGAAGTACTCAAAACAAGAGTGGCTATCTTTGTATGCGATCCGTACACAGGAAGCCCAATCGCGTAATATGGCGGCCTAGTTAATACTCGTAATACTGAGGTAATTTAAGTTGCTGCTGTTTCCTAACTGCAATATAAAGATAGCAGTATTTGCTCTTTGAATTAAAGAAAATTAATCATTGAAGCATTCTGCCACCATGGTAACAAAATTGATGTTGTTGTTATTGTACTGGAATAATGACGCACGACGCAACGTTATAGGTTGCCATGGTTGAAGTGTGTATATAAGAAATAGCAAAGAGTGCAGCTTTCTTACTTACCTAAATCTAACAACAGTTTTGTCCTCTCTCAATCTCAGTGGATTTTGCATCAAACGCCCAGTTCTTTGCATGAAAATGTTCCCCAGCTTTTAAACTCCGTACTCAATGCATTTGTTTTCTCTTTCCTCCCCGAAATGATTTAAAACAACGCGAAACAAAACTTATCACTTTGTCAGTTTGAAATCTGCCGAAGCTTGGTCCCACCATCGTGGCCAGGATAAAAGGCGCCGACGTTCGAAATTCGAACAAAATTCGCAGCAAATGAAGGTTTTATCCCCCGGATTTTTCTGAGCAAGGATTATTGGCAGCAAATACGTTCGTTGAAGATCCGGGGGTAAGCGTCGTGATTTTCGTCGAGAATCTGACGAATTTCGAACGTCGACGCCTTTTATTGCGTATTGCGTTTAGTATTGCGTTTTACGAAGGAAGGTAAAATTTAGAAAAATCTTCACGGGTTGCTTTTGTCTCCTTCGCTTTTTAGCCGTCTGATTGGTGCATGAAAATGAGGTTTTGGCGGTTTCGGCCATGGGTCACGAGCATTCGGCTATGTGACGAATGATTCCTATGCTGAAACTAACTGTTCCGTACCGAGGGAGATTATCCAAAATTGGGAGAGTGATGCCTATTTCTTGAAGCATGGTCAAAATTAGCGTTTTAAGGGGGAGAAAATTTGCTGTCACAAATCCTCAAATCACTGATTTGAGGTAAGAAATAATAATGTCTAGCCTTTTAAAACATAATTTTGAGGAATCAAACAAAAACAACAAAAACATTTATTTTCTGGGAATTTAAAAAGAATTGAGACGCATCAGAAAATTGGGACCGTCCGCCATCGACCGGTCAACAAATTTGGGTAACTTGGAGTAAAAAATCTTTTTGTTGGCAAATATAGTAAAAGGATATATTTAAAGTTAAGTTAAAGCTTATTGATTACGAAAATCGATGCCATTAGTTTGCAAGGTTCAAGTTGCCACCGCAGAGGCACTTTTCAAGTGGCCCGTTTTTCTGATATACCCGGTATACACCCGGTTAATAAGGTTTTTTTTCTCCGAAATTTTTCTGAAACGGCCGAAAATGTTTGTCTGACTATAGCTTGTCCGAAATTTAATCGTCTAAAAATTTTTCGGGTTTGATTTACTGATTTTGGTGAAATAGTGGTAGATGGATTTGTCGAATAAATTAAATCGAAGAAAACATGTTTATAGCCTTGATTTTCTATTCTAGGTCTGATATTAATAGATGGAGGAAGTTACCAGGGTGATTTTGTACCACAAGAAATAGAAATATTACAAGTCGAACAAACAGAGTTCGTTTCCTAACTTACGCATTTTTATAAAAAACTTGTTACAACCCATGGTACTAAAAGTGTCTTAATCTGGCTTTGAAATTTTCCATTCTTAGCACTGCATGTGTCTTACCTTTAAGGATGAGGCAAGCGACGACAATCATATTGAAGTTTTTCATATTCTTGACGTTTCATGTTATTGACCAATCTACATATTGCGACATAGAAAGACACAAATCACATAAATATAAATTGTGGACTTAAAACAAGTGTATTGGTTTTTGAACGTTCGAACTTGGCTTTCATCTTCGGCGAATCTATATACGGTACGAGGCAAATTTATGCCCAAAGAAGAACAAATAATCCACGGTAAACGAACGTGAGTTACATTTTCTACGCGAAAGGGGACCCGAGATCTAAGCCCTGAGGTAAATTGAACTCATTGTCGGCTGTGTCTAATATAGAAGAATTGTCAAACGATACGGCTTGCCCTGATTGGTTAATGTGGTGCCCAATGGCAGAAGAACTCCCTTTTATTTCAAGACCAGCATTTTAAGCTCCCAAGTGCTCTCTGCATCGAGTAATTCAAGCCCCTTCAAGAAACCTTTAAAACAGGTCCAAAGTCACAAGCAAATTTTCTACTTTCCAGCAATGACTTGTACGTGCTTTGGAATTNACTGCATGTGTCTTACCTTTAAGGATGAGGCAAGCGACGACAATCATATTGAAGTTTTTCATATTCTTGACGTTTCATGTTATTGACCAATCTACATATTGCGACATAGAAAGACACAAATCACATAAATATAAATTGTGGACTTAAAACAAGTGTATTGGTTTTTGAACGTTCGAACTTGGCTTTCATCTTCGGCGAATCTATATACGGTACGAGGCAAATTTATGCCCAAAGAAGAACAAATAATCCACGGTAAACGAACGTGAGTTACATTTTCTACGCGAAAGGGGACCCGAGGTCTAAGCCCCGAGGTAAATTGAACTCATTGTTGGCTGTGTCTAATATAGAGGAATCGTCAAACGATACGGCTTGCCCTGATTGGTTAATGTGGTGCCCAATGGCAGAAGAACTCCCTTTTATTTCAAGACCAGCGTTTTAAACTCCCAAGTGCTCTCTGCATCGAGTAATTCAAGCCCCTTCAAGAAACCTCTAAAACAGGTCCAAAGTCGCAAGCAAATTTTCTGCTTTACAGCAAAGACTTCTACGTGCTTTGGAATTTCTGATCCCTTTGTAGGACAAAAGTGGCATCCTTGGGAGCAAAACAATGTCATTCTGGGCGATTTCATTCTCCCAACAGGATAATATGTACTGAAGTCAAATTTGTATCAGCCCATGCTGTAAGGCAGAACTACTGGGAAAATGTTTTCTTGGTTTTAGGCATATTTGAGGGTTTCTTCAAGGGGCTTCTTGAGAAAATCCCTCATGATTTCAGAACAGAGTGGACGATTTCAGAATGTCAGGTAAATTTGAAAATGGATTTGAGCACGTCCGTCATGAAAGGGAATCGACATAGTTAAAAACTGGCCCAGACGAAATTAAGAAGTAATCTATTGCATTTGATAACTTTGACATCTGCTATTTCATTGTATAGCTAAGGAAACAATGGATTTTGGGGCGTTGCTCAGCCTATTTATAGCGGCGACGAGATATAGATATCTTTATGATATATTTGCCATTGTTATCATCTTGAAATCCAGGGAGCAATGACCTTATTCAAACAGTGACATTTGTTTACTTAACTGGTATACATGTATCTCTCTCTCTCACTCTCTCTCACTCTTGGTCAGGTAGCGCAAAGCGCTGCTGTGGTTTTTACGAGAGCACTCTGTTGTGCTCTCATGTGACAAACTCGACCAGATACAACAGTGGGTGGTCAGGTTCCTTCTGCTGCATGCATGCATAATCTACCTTAATGGGCTTATTATTGGTTAAAATGTAAATATAGATCTATAAACAGCAGGTATACATATTCAAAAAATCTCCTTGTTGCGTGTAGTGCAATTGTACAATGATAAACAAGTAAATAAAGTAAAATATAAGCAATAAAACTATTTAATATAAGATAAATTGCACATTGAATAGAGTATGATTAAAACACGACGTTTCGAGCTTAGCCCGTTATCAGGAGACGTCTAACCTCGAAACGTCGTGTTTTAATCATACTATGTTCAATGTGCAGTTTATTTTATATTAAATAGGTATGTTACAATAGAAACATTGTACGACACGCTTACAAATAGATTGTTAAAATATAAGCACTTTGATGCGAATTGAAATAAGCACGACGTTTCGAGCATAGCCCGTTATCAAGCCAACAACGGGCTATGCTCGAAACGTCGTGCTTATTTCAAGTCGCATCAAAGTGCTTATATTTTACTTTGTTTACTTGTTTATCAGGTATACATATGCCCAGTAAACTAACTTCTACTGTGATCAACGGTAATAGTATTTCACATCCGAAGTGTTGCTTCAAGTGCCAACCTGTGACTGCACATTCTACTTATATACAATTTAGTCAAGGATATTCACTTTGTATAAGTCCAGGTTAAACAGAAAAACTTTGCTAATGCTCCGTGAGTCACCCCAAGGGTCCTTTCTCGAAGTCCGCTTTAAAAGTATCAATTTGCTTCTCAAACATAACACGAGAGACTCTCAAATCTTTTGTCATTATTATTTACTAGTTTCTTATGAAGAAGCAAAATATGCAACGATCTTCATTTCCTAATTTTCATGATTTCTGAAGTGCCTATTTTCCATTCTAGGTTAGATGGCAAACATGTCGTATTTGGACAAGTAGTTGATGGATTGGATATCGTTCGAAAAATTGCGGTAACCATCCATTCATTAAACGAGTTATGAAATTCGGTTATTCATAAATTAAAATAAATGAACGGACATGTGGTGATCTGGTACGAAAAGAAAAACAAAAGAAGTCAATGGTTCACATGTTGTCCTATTGTGCAACTGTCTAAGGAGAAGGATTCCTTCCGTTCTCATGCGAATTTGGCAACTGACATATTCCACTTTCAACTCGATTCATTCGTTTCAAAGTGAATGACCTGAGTTAAAGATGCAATATCATAGGCTTATAAATAGCTCGTTGTATTTGATAATATCAATGCGTGGCCAAACACGCCAAGGAGATAATGGTGTGCGTAGGATTTTCTGTCAAACAGTAAAACCCTGCAAACAAGGTCATAGAAAAATAAAACCTAGAGACAAAAGGACACCCAAAGATAAGAACTAAAAACAGACTGGTTTCTATCCATGTTCTTATCATATGATACACTTACCAACAGGAGTGGAAAAAATTGCAGACCGCGGCACCAATGGTCACAGAAATTTTTCAGGTCTCCAGAAAGAATGAAAAGAAGAAACGAAAAGGTACCGGGTGCGCCAAAATAAACTATGTACTTTTGGCAAGCAACGATAAATAGTACACTGGAGATAGTAAGATGGAGTTAAGTCAGTTTTGAAGGCTTTANTAAATTAAAAAAAATGAACGGACATGTGGTGATCTGGTACGAAAAGAAAAACAAAAGAAGTCAATGGTTCACATGTTGTCCTATTGTGCAACTGTCTAAGGAGAAGGATTCCTTCCGTTCTCATGCTAATTTGGCAACTGACATATTCCACTTTCAACTCGATTCATTCGTTTCAAAGTGAATGACCTGAGTTAAAGATGCAATATCATAGGCTTATAAATAGCTCGTTGTATTTGATAATATCAATGCGTGGCCAAACACGCCAAGGAGATAATGGTGTGCGTAGGATTTTCTGCCAAACAGTAAAACCCTGCAAACAAGGTCATAGAAAAATAAAACCTAGAGACAAAAGGACACCCAAAGATAAGAACTAAAAACAGACTGGTTTCTATCCATGTTCTTATCATATGATACACTTACCAACAGGAGTGGAAAAAATTGCAGACCGCGGCACCAATGGTCACAGAAATTTTTCAGGTCTCCAGAAAGAATGAAAAGAAGAAACGAAAAGGTACCGGGTGCGCCAAAATAAAATATGTACTTTTGGCAAGCAACGATAAATAGTACACTGGAGATAGTAAGATGGAGTTAAGTCAGTTTTGAAGGCTTTAGCAGGCGTTGATTTATTTTTATTGCAGAAAACATTGAAACAATCTCAAAAATCTCCGTTGTACCACATACATAAGAATGACCATAGTTCTTTTTGGAGTACGATTTAAAACAAACCCTTTGTTAGAAACTTAATTTTATAATTTTTTGGTAAATACATTTTGCCTTAATTTTACATTTAAACTGTTGATGTTTTAAAATGATTTTTAAAGTAATGAATTTTGCAAATTTCCGCTATTATGAATTTCATAAAAATGAGCCAAAATATAAATATTTCCAATAATTGTTGCAATTACTTGAAAGTACATGACAAGAGAATTGAAATTAGATCAAAACGAAAATATTCCAACCTTTCTGAGCAGAGAAATATTGCTATGAAAATTCAATCCAGGCAGCGTCATTCCGGAAGTGCTTATGTAAACAAATCAAACAATTCGACCCAACTTCAAAAATAATTTTCTTGTATTTCATAAACATTCAGAGTGTACATGATATATGGACATGAAATAAATTCAGATTTTGAAACTGCATATTTTGGTATTACTCCAAACATTCTTTTGTTCCGGATCACTGTGAGACAGTTTTCAATATTATTGCTTTGATATTGAGGGAGCAGCATTTTTTCAAACGCCGGGCTTTTTTATTCACTCACCCTGTGCAGATTATGATTATTATCACTCCCTTCTGCAGGTTGTTGGAAGCGAAACAGGAAAAACCAAGAAAAAGGTAGTGATAGAAGACTGTGGTGAGTTAAAATGAACAGTGCAATATAACCACCGTGGATTCAGCTGCAGATGCAAGTCTGGCCGGAGCCTGGAAGGGACCTCACAATGTTTTGCTTCTTGCTGGTGGGCATAACTGGGTCAGGACGGAAAGCTGCCATGTTGCTTCAAATCAAGAACATGACATAGCGGGTCCAATAGTTTTTATTGGGATATTTTCAATAGTCTGTTGTTGATGCAAAATGTGAAGACACCCTGGAAGATCGGAACCATAATTCGACGTACTGAAAGTGCTTCATTTAGATATAGATAATAACAGAAAAAACTTGGATCAATACCCAAATGTCTTTTGAATTGAGGCAATCAAAAAAATAGTCTTTTATGCTACACTGGTATAATTTTGAAAATGAATTATAATTGAAAAAGGTGGCCTTTGCGAGTAAACAAAGAATGTAAACTCCTCCATTGCGACATAGTGCCTGGTTTATTCGCTTTCAGTATTTCAAATAATGGTGACAGCCTTCGAGAAAGCATTATGTATATCAATTATCAGTTTATGAATTGTGATGTTGGATCATAGGCTTTGCTTTCATGATCAGCAGGATTCGCTCTGGCTTCGTATGTACAAATAGTTACACCATGCTTGTGAGCCTAGAATAAACAGAAGTAAATGTGGCGTTTTGATATGCTCAACCTGTAGACTTTGACTATCACAAGCGAGATTACCGAATACGTCATGACTGGACAAATTAAAAAGATCGGTTAAACCAAGCCTAGAAGCGAGAAGTTGTAAACTGCCATCAAAACAGTGCCGTGCCTCTACAGGTTATGTAAGCATAGGTCAAATTTAGGCCCAAATTAAAAAATCAATATCTCTGCTTTCTGTTGACTAATCTTGAAAGTGTTGAAGCATGAACCCCTAGATTAAGCCGCATGTGGTAAGCTCAAACTCAATTGGGAATCTAAAACTTCAAATTTTGGCATTTATTCCATGCCCTGGATCACAGTGCACAAAGATGAATTTTAAGCTCTGGCATTTTTATATGTATTAAAGGGGCTCCGTCGCCAAACGATAAACAAATCTGAAACTCGCACCTTTCACAAATTATCCATTGTTCATCCATTGTTTTCTGCAGTTTGTTTGGTGGCTTTACCCAAGCCACCAAAAAAAAAAAAAAAAAAAAAAAAAAAATGTTTGGTTTGTTCATTAGTGAAGTACAATGATTATGTCCAAACAGCAACTTTCATTTTGAAAAAAATATGAAAATCCTGTGTGATACCACCTTTCAAAAGACTACAAAAATGATTGTTTTGTTTACATTTTGGCGATGGAGCCCCTTTAAATCATATTAACTTTGTCAATTCCACTCGGACTGAAAGAAGCCCAGATCGTTCCAATGGGAAAAATGGAGCTTATTTGTTCATGAATGAATAAAATGAATAAGCAATCATAACAGGTTTAAGAAAAGTTATCCCATTTCCTTTCGGTTCCCTCCATTTGCTTCCTGTCTATTCTGTTTTGTTACTTTGCATTGGATAAGCCAAAGTGTCATGCACTATATTTACCTTCGTGAATTCACCCTTGAGTCCAATATAATAAACTCTTGTTGAATCATTCCCAAAATTATCCGGAAAATATATTGATAGATGCTCTACATTTGAAAATCTTGCTACTCTGCAATGAAAAATGGATACTTTATTAAGTTTTGAACAAAATTTAGTTAGTAATGACATCATCTAGGGGTAAAAATCGAACTTAACGTTTTGTTGACTTTCCATAGATGTACACTGTACTGGCCCTGTACTGGATTCAAACATGCCAAGAAGAGAATTAGATCACACTTTTTAGTTTGCCTCAATCACTGTCGATCAAAGTGGGGCAGATAAAGTACGCCCTCCTCAACGGTAGTTGAGAGTTGACGCAAGCTACGTTGTGCCATTTTTGGCAGTCTTTCCACTTTACGTTTCACACGTTATGGAAGAATAGACCCTTTCATGGTAGATCGAACGGGGGACTCGAATGGAGTTTTCAAGACCATGCCGCGTGAAATGTTGGATTTCAACATTTGTTGGTTATCGCTACATTCTGCAAGATTTCTCTTCTTAAACAAATTGGAACGATGAAAACTTAACTGGACCTACCTGAGCATCCAAGATACGTATCTTTTGTTTCCATTCTTTCTAAACTTTCTCAGAAATGACGAGGAACCTTCCCAAACTCCAACGACTCTTTGCTCCTGTTACAAAACAGCTCCCTAGGCCCAGCGACCGCCCCAAACCCCATCGGCCATAAATTCTGTACTAAGGTAGCCACCCACTCGATTTCCAAAATGAAGAATCTTTGTACATCCATGATGATCCTCTGAAATTTCCACACTTCTATCTCACTTCGCTTTTGCAAAATTCCCCCTTGATTTCACTCTCTTTGTGTTTCCAAGAGGGCTCGCGGTCAGAAGCCGGTGACAGAGAAGTTGGCTTGGAGGCAGTGTTGGGAAAATCCTTTGAACAAAGACGGGGTAAACAAACGGGGTCACTTTGTTACTCAACTAATTAACTGAACATTTCCCGCCAAATTTAAGCTCGTTCTCCAAGTTATCGGCGGCTTATACTGTTTATATCTTATTTTATCCAGAGTTAACGAATTATAAGAAAGTGTTAGTGAAAGTTTAGAAAGAATGGAAACAAAAGATAAGTATCTTGGATGCTCAGGTAGGTCCAGTTAAGTTTTCATCGCGTTCCAATTTTTCAAGAAGAGAAATCTTGAAAAATGTAGCGATAACCAAAAAATGTTGAAATCCAACATTTCACGCGGCATGGTCTCGAAAACTCCATTCGAATCCCCTGTTCGATCTACCGTGAAAGGGTCTATTCACATGCACAAAGAATGCACAAAGAAAACATTGTGCATGCAAATTGTGGTTAAAGGTAATGTGTCCGTGTAAGTACAGCCACTTTTCTATTTTCACAGGCTATTTCTTGTGATCATTTACCTTTTTCTCTTTTATGAAATCATTTCCTTTAATTATAACGTAACTGGGTAAAATAATTTAATATATAAATTAAGATGCTAAAATACAAATATGCTTTTGATCCATTGCGTCCATTTAAAATCACCAAAAACTAATTAAACAAAATGGAAAATAGAAAAATTTAATTACGAAGTAACCGAGTAAAACATTTAATATCAAAAGTCTTGAATACAATCAGGCAGGCATTTCGCAAAGCGATTTGAAATCTACTTTCTCAAAATATTGTTATGGATGAGAGTGCCATTTTCTAGCGATCCGAGCGTGTTCTCTACGCACCCTTTATCAAGTGCTAAATGGTAATTATACAGGATTTCTTGACTTAACTTGTGTTGTGATATGTTGATAGCCTTGCATTTAGCTGCTTCTAGGCTTTGAAAATCTGTCCCTCTATTTGCGTGAACAACTGACCTGATCGTTAAAACAATTAAATTTATTAGCTGTTCTTCCTTATTGGAAGCAAGAATTCCAAAGACCTGTTCGTTTTTAGTTGAAGGGTTAAAGGGTTTTGGTAGAGCCTATTAAACAATGGCATGAAGTGATTTAAAGCGAGAGCCAAAACTTTGCAATGCAAAATTTCGTTGTTATGCGTTGCGACGATTTCCCCACACAGCTTGCGTCTTGTGCTTTGAAGGATTCTATTTTTAGCCAAAAAATATTCACTAAAAAGCCTAAATGTATTTGTGAGTACATTGCCGACTTCGTTATGAGAGAAATATTTGTCGTGTTTTTGAAAGAAATTTTTGTCGTGTGTGTGTCATTCCATACTTGGTCCCAGTTTACATCATTATTAATCAAGGCTGTTTCCCACTTATTTTCAAGTTATTTTCATCGTGACCTTTTATAAGTTTCTCTTTTGCCTGCAGTTCAACGTAAAAATCTTTCAGCTTTATTTTCTGAAATGGTTTCCATTGTATCTTTGAGGAAATTGTAAGGGTCTTTGCCAATATACGGCTGATTTGGCAGTGGAGGTAGGTGTGTCTTAACTTCATCAATTGCTTCAAAGACTTTTCGGTTAAAACCTGTTTGTCCTTTCCTAAAGACAAGTCTCTTACCCTAACGATTTTGAGTTTGGTAAGCTCCTTAATTTGTTTATAGGGCCAGCCACTCCGATCCAAAATTTTTTGGTTACCAAAAATTTGTTCTCCCATTAATTGGGGTTCACTTAGAATTGAACAGTCGAATTCAAACTTTTTGGTCGTTTTGATGACTTCGTCATAAAAGAGGTCTTTTGATTTGAGAGAAAAACATTCAAACAAACATGAAAACCGTCCTTCATCTTATTCCATTCAGAAAGTATGTGTTATCTTTAGTTGGACAGTTGGGTAGTTTTCCATTACGATCGAGATTGTCCTCTACAAAATTGAAATCTCCCATCAAAATATTTGTATGGGTTGGTGAAAATGCATCTCTCAAAGCTTTTATTTGTTATTTTCTTATTGCTATCTGTTTTCCTTTTGTTTGACCATAGAAATGGTTGAAGGTAGTTTGTCCATGTAAGTACAGCCACTTTGCTCTTTTCACGTGATATTTCATGTGATATTATACACAACAACAACCTTTTTACCGCTTTTCGATAGGCCGAAAAATATTGGAGAAATTAACTGTTTTCTAAGGAGAATGGCTTTGCGAAACGGCATCTCGCTGTGCACTAGAGATACGACTAAAAGAAAAACAACATACAAACCAAGAAAAGAAAAAGACCTTTAATTAAATGTGTAATGGTTGTTGTGGTTGTTTGGCTTATAACAAAGTGTGAAATTTTCTAATCAAATCGACCGGATTTGTGAATAAATTGTAGAGTTAGCAGGAGAATATTTTATCATATTTTTATCACCATACAATAAAGTCTGCATTAGAACATTATTTCGGATATTTGTATATCCAAATGGTCGTAATAAAGCAAAAAATCCAGCGAGAAAATATCTGCGTGGTACTGCTAGGGAAGGTGAAAGCAACAAAAAGTGTTATTTATCCTTGTACCATCGTTCGTAGGGCATATTGGGTTTATGGTATCCCTATTGTGTGTGAATTTTTGAAATTCTAATTCATATTTGTATTTATATTTTAATTTATATGAATTGTGAAATTCAATTTACTGAGACCAACCCTGACTTGAGTGAGATAGGATAGAAATTTTGGGGCATAATGCCAATCTTGATCTTGATAAGAGTCTGCTAATTGATAAAAGCTTCTTCTTAAAAACAGAAACAGACGGTGTAAGTCTAACCTCAGGATCTAAATTTTCTGTTTTGCCTTTATTCGCCCGATGACATCCTGGTTGCGAAGCGAGAAGTGTAACTGTTTAAGTGGTGGGATTAGATCCTTGGTAGAAATTGGAGTTCGATTATTAGTGATCGTGTAGAACAAATTAAGGCGTCTGCTCCATCTTCGGTAGCTTAATGATTCCCAGCCAAGTTCTCATGATGTTCCTCACCATATTCCCGTAATTGCTTGCGCAGCAGAACACTGAACAGACTCTAATTTTCCATAAAAGTTGTTTAGCGTATGCCTGGACAGATATTTGGAGAGATATTTCAGCAAGACAATACCCTTTCTTGATTTAGAGATAGCTGATTTAATACGGGCAGAAAAAGACAGATTTGAATCTAGTATAATTCCTAAATGTTTCACAGCAGGCAACCTCGCGAAATTTAAATTCTAGTTTTGCATGTGATCAGTTAAATTTTACCTATCACAGAGCGATGATCTTCGATGCCCTTCGTCAGCAACGTGTCAGCATATTCTAACAAGCGAGTGTATACACGGCTGTACTTACATGGACACATTGCCTTCAAGAAAGGCTGATCTTTAGCAGCGCGAGGATATTGTGAAGTCTGGCGGGTAGATATTGCCATTTAGCTGTGCAAGAATATACGCCCTTTTCCATGCTTGATGTTTCTAAGAACAGTTTTATCTTACTTGGTATTGTATTCTAGATCTCCTTTATAATCATGATTGAGATCAAACTCTTGATCACACTTTTGGCCAGTGTCATCAAAACTCATCTTTGGGTGATTCTTGTATCTATGAAATAAATACAAGCATTACAATGATCTTCCATTAAAGTACTTCAAGACAGACTTTATCTGAGTTGGA
Organism: Aurelia aurita complex sp. Pacific; assembly: GCA_004194395.1. Lineage (NCBI taxonomy): Eukaryota > Metazoa > Cnidaria > Scyphozoa > Semaeostomeae > Ulmaridae > Aurelia > Aurelia aurita complex sp. Pacific. The sequence continues at coordinate 35,459 of REGL01002414.1, forward strand.
TGATTTGAAAAAAAAATTAAATATGTGGGAGCGCCAAAGTAGAGCAATCCACTTTTGACAGGACATAATAAATTGTGCACCCGGACGCGGTTGTTCAAATTGAGATAAAGACCATCTTAGGTTAACATAAACTGACTCCACTCGTCCCAATGTTTTCACTCCATTCCATTTTTACAGCAGGATCACTGCGAGGAAATACGTTGCTGCGTAGGAGTATAAACTATCGGTTCAATCAAACCAGATCGCAAATACGGGTATTAAATCGGAACAAAATGCCACATGTATCATTTCAAACTGGGCAGCATATCAAGAGAGGCCTACATGCGTCCCAGATTTAATATTCTCGGTACTACCTGGAGGAAAATATTTTTATTATGCTAGGTCTGGGGCCTTTCGTTGCATTCCTGTCAAAATATGATAAATACTAAGTCTAAACTGTTCTTTAATACCTAATTCAAGAGCCACTGGACCATTTAGCCATTCTGCAAAAGGATCCTGATCGAGCAATATTTATGTACTTTTTTATACACTTGTACCTGTATGAAAGATTTTTTTTCTATATTCCTCTAAATGCTACAATACAATGCTACAAAAATGCTACGAAAGATTTGATCCCAAGGGGGGTACTCCCTAACTTTCAATACGGGGGGATCCATCCCCTATTTCTTTGCTGACCCCTAAATATTAAGCCTAATGTTTTGGGGACTCCAAATATTGTTTCTAATGTTTTGGAGACCCCAAATATTGCTATCTATTTCTGGGGCCTCTAAAATGTTTTGAATGATTTCAATTAAAGCTTCTTGATCTTTCTCAGTTTTTAATAATACCTAAACATTTATCTCATGATTTGCAACTTCAGGGCCAAATTGCACCATTCTAACTTCCTTTCTTCAGATTTGTGGACCCCAAATATTGAA
>REGL01002415.1:11064-24408 GCA_004194395.1 Aurelia aurita complex sp. Pacific
GCCCGTTTTTTATGCGACAGGGTGCAGGGTGAGGATAGGTTTTCCACACGCCCCCGTCACTTCCCCGGTCAAGTACCCCTCCCCCCGGCATTTGTACAGGAGTATGCCTCGAATACTTTCCTTCAGCAATTTCGGTATAAAAGCCTTCATCAGTAACGAACTTTTGAAATCAAATTGAACACCTTTTTCCCCCAATATTTTGTGCAGGTTCAGGCGGGAAAATGTTGCCTCTGCGTAGGACAGTCCGATCCATTGACTGGCACGTGGTACCTTGGCCTAACCACACCCAACCACACCATTTTGGAAGGACGTTTTGTGTTGGTTGTGGCCAGCTTGTCGTGGTAGGGCACAAGTTCTGCTCACAATGTGGCACAAAATGGCCTGGCACGGAAAGTGTAGTGAAATGTGTAGTGAGTTTTTAATGTGTAGTGAGATTTGTTAATGTGTAGTGTGATTCTGAAATGTGTAGTGAGTTTTCGTTAATGTGTTGTGAGATTCTAAAATGCGTAGTGTGATTCTGAAATGTGTAGTGAGTTTTCTTTAATGTGTAGTGAGATTTCGTTAATGTGTAGTGAGTTTTCGTTAATGTGTAGTGAGATTCTGAAATGCGTAGTGCGATTCTGAAATGTGTAGTGAGTTTTCGTTAATGTGTGGTGAGTTTTCTTTAATGTGTAGTGAGATTTCGTTAATGTGTAGTGAGTTTTCTTTAATGTGTAGTGAGATTCGTTATTGTGTAATGCGATTCTGAAATGTGTAGTGAGTTTTTTTAATGTGTAGTGAGTTTTCGTTAATGTGTAGTGAGATTCGTAAATGTGTAGTGCGATTCTGAAATGTGTAGTGAGTGTTGTTAATGTGTAGTGAGTTTTCGTTAATGTGTAGTGAGATTCTGAAATGTGTAGTGATACTTGTGGGCCACCGTACTTTTGAGCGAGTCCTGTTGCGCGAAAATTCTTGTAAAGGACAATATCTCCGACTTTAAATCCTCTGCTTTGTTCAGCACGAAATTTTCGATCATACTTCTCTTCTGTTTGCTCTGTGCCTTCTCTGTTCTTTCTGTGACATAATGCTTTAATTAATTGTGACGCTTCTTCATTTCTGTCAAATACTGGGCTGGACCGCCTATTGGCTTGTGTCCTTCTTCTCCCTCCCTCCTGACATCAAAAGAAACTTTTGGCTCCCTTCCGTACATAAGGTCAAAGGGAGAAACTCCAGTGCTCTCTTGCTTGCTGACGCGATAGGCTAGTAGGGCAGACGGTAATTGCTCATCCCTATCTAGACTTATTACCTGGAGTCTCTTGTTTCCCTGTGCTCTTTGACTTGATGATGGCGCTTCGGTCAACAGAGAGACTCATTCCCCAACGCTTGTAGAACGGAATATCTCCGTACTGATTCTACAAATAGACCTTTTCGCTATTCTACACAAGGTTCGATTATGTGGCGTTGGAGCTTCTATCACTATTGTATACATTCGAACATTCTACAAATGTATCAAGCTTTCGTACGATTCGGATTCTTTTTTCGAATCTTAGCTAAAAGATCTATTGGGCCTAAATCATTTGCTACTTTTTTCTCAAAACCACTGATCTTAAAACGCCACAAAAACAGTTTTCCAGAACTGCTATACCATAAAATCTGCTATCAGAACTTCGATAAATGTTCATTCTAGCTATCAATGCAAAAAGCGCCTTCCTCTAAGCCATACTCTAATCAGCACATGACTTTGCGACAAAAACTTGTCGCAGATTGACATTTTGTCCGGTTTTACAACTCTATGGTTATAAGGCCCTCAGTGGAGCGACAACAACAACAACAATTCAACTCAATTAAATGAGCGTAACTAGAGGGTCCTTATGTAGTGAAGCTAATCCCAATCGTCGAGGTCTTGGTTAACTCACATTCGTAATAGCATTCTTGAGTACTCCATTGAATCTTTCGCACAGTCCATTGGTCTGTGGATGGTAAGGGGTGGTACGTTTCTCGTCAATTCCAAACAGTTGGCACATACTGGTGAATAAGTGGGATTCGAAATTGCGGCCTTGATCTGTTAACAATATAGATGGCATAGCATATGAGTCAAATCGTTCAATAGGGCACAGGGAAACCCGCAAATCTTCCAATTTCACGCTTATAAGCCAATGATATCGTCGTATTCCGATCACATGACTGAAAATAAGGCTTCCGAGATAAATTTTCGAGTACCTTCACGAAAATAAAAATGGATATTCGAGTAATAAAGATACAGAGCTGGTTCTACCACGAATCGATTCGAGAGGCCCCACTCCACATTTGTTTTTCTGCATTTAGTTAAAATCTTATCAGGGATCGGCGTTTCATCGAATTTCATTCCTTCGAAAATTGGCCTATGTTCAAGAATTCTTCAGGAACGCTACAAATAAGATATAGCTTTCAAAATTTCACATGTTACGTGAATTATGTCCAGGAATAACATGAAAGTATTTGTTTGTGTGATTTTCGAAAATCCTAGACGAATTAAAGCTATTTGCTGCGAAGAAAGCTAATGGGCCTACCTTCACCCGCCGCAGAATCCCAGTAATCGGCATTAAATCACTCTTTTTCGCAATAATAACCAGCGGATACATTAACGAATAACTTCACCACAAATCCAATTTCTTTCCACCATTTTATAATCGATAATTTCGATAAAATGTGACAAGACTTTACAGCCTCTGCAGCAAACCGTCCAACTACCGTCGATTCAAAGTTTTCTTGTTGCAAACACGTTGGAAGTCTTGCAAGACTTGCATAAAACAAAAGGTTTTGCAAGACTTAGGTCTCCCATATGACACAGCAAAATGATACCTTTGAGAATAGATTGCACACTCCTAAAGTATTTCTATCGTTGCAAAATAAAGAGAAAATAAAACATTTCTCAAAGATTGCAAATTTTTTTGTCACATCGGAAAAGTACATAATTTGTGTAAAGAAATTTCCCCTGCAATCTATTCTCAAAGGTGTACAATCTATTATCAATGATAACATTTGCTGTGTCATATGGGAGATCTGAGCCTTGCACAACCTTTTGTTTTATGCAAGCTTTCCTGGTGTTTGCAACAAGAAAACTTTGAATCGACGGTAGTTGGACGGTTTGCTGCAGAGGCTGTAAAGTCTTGTCACATTTTATCGAAATTATCGATGATAAAATGGTGGAAAGAACTTGAATTTGTTGTGAAGTCTTTCGTAAATGTAACCGCTAGTTATTATTGTGAAAAGCAGTGATTTAATGCCGACTACTGGAATTCTGCTGCGGGTGAAGGTAGGCCCATTAGCTTTCTTCGCAGCAAATAGCTTTAATTCGTCTAGGATTTTCGAAAATCACACAAACAAATACTTTCATGTTATTCCTGGACATAATTCACGTAACATGTGAAATTTTGAAAGCTATATCTTATTTGCAGCGTTCCTGAAGAATTCTTGAACATAGGCCAATTTTCGAAGGAATGAAACTCTATGTAACGCCGATCCCTGACGAGATTTTAACCAAATGCAGAAAAACAAATGTGGAGTGGGGCCTCTCGAATCGATTCGTGGTAAAACCAGCTCTGTATCTTTATTACTCGAATATCCATTTTTATTTTCGTGAAGGTACTCGAAAATTTATCTCGGAAGCCCTATTTTCTGTCATGTGATCGGAATACGACGATATCATTGGCTTATAAGCGTGAAATTGGAAGATTTGCGGGTTTCCCTGTGCCCTATTGAAAGATTTGACTCATATGCTGATGGCATGGCGTGTCTAGAAAAGATCTGTTCCAGTGCTTTGACTACTGTGACAGCTTCCTTGTTTGGCAAAGCTTCAGCTTCCGCGTATTTCGTACAGTAGTCGATCACAGTGAGTATATACTTGTTACCTTGACGTGTCGTCTGGAGTGGGCCTATTATGTCTGCTGCAACCATGTAAAACGGTTCTGGCACAATCTTGATTGGATTCATAGGATATCGTGGCCTTGGAACTGTTTTGTTCTTTGCACAAATTTCACACGTACGACAGTGGTTTTCTACAGCATTGTGGAATCCGGCCAATAAAATCGTTTTTGTAGCATATCAAAGGTCTTATGAACACCAAAGTGGCCTATTCCTTCATGAACTTCTTTCAAAATTTTACTTGTTAGAAACGGTGGAACAACAAGTTGTAATCTTTCGACCCCTGTATCATCTTGCCATTTCCTACACAACAGATCATCTTTCAAGAGCAATGAATCGTATACGTTGTAAAGTGGCTTCAATGCATCAGAAGTTTCCAGTGGTTTACTGTCAGGTTTCTTTCCTTCACGCAACCAGTCTTTAACAGTGCAAATGTCTTCATCTACGTTCTGCAATCCTTTGAATTCTTCTGTGGACCAATTTGAGATCGTGATTCCTCGGATCGGAGCTCGTGATAAAGCATCAACATGTTGCATTTGTGTGCCAGGCCTGTGAACAATGGTATAATCATACCGTTCCAGCTTTAAAATCCAGCGAGCAAGCTTGCCGTTAGGGTGCTTTATGCCTAGAAGCCACTGTAAAGCCTTGTGATCAGAGTACACAGTGACTTTTACCCCATAAACATAAGGGTGAAATTATTGAAGGGCCCAAACGACAGCATAAGCCTCTTTTTCTGTTGCTGTCCAATTTTTTTCAACTGATGAAAAGGCTCTTGAAGCATAAGAAATAATCTTTTCTTCTCCTTTGTCATTGCATTGTGCTAGGATAGCTCCTATTCCAACATCGCTTGCATCTGTGTACAAGACAAAATCTGATTTTTGATCAGGAAAGGCCAAAGTCGGGCAGGCTATCATTTGGTGTTTTAGTTATCTAAAAGCTCCTTCACAGTGTTCATCCCAGACGAACTTGACATCTTTCTGGGTAAGCCTATTCAAGGGGACAACAATGTCACTAAATCCTGAAATGAATCTTCTGTAGTATGGCACTGTTGCCTAAAGATTGCTGCAAAGAGAGGCTTCTTATTTGGCGACTTTACTATTAGAGAACTGTAACCGAATAAATGAATAACAGAACACGAGTAAATAAGAATACGTAAGGACGGACTATTTGCATAGGCAGGGGGTATACTAATCCAACATTCCTCCCCACCTTTATAAGATTTGATGTTCGACAACGTTAATACTGTCCCAGGGAATGCTCCCTTCTATTGTTCTCTGTCTCCGATTTCTCATCGGGTACCTTCGATTCTGTCCCAGATCTTCACGGTCGTCTGCGTTAGTGTCCGATTCGTCTGAGCTACTAAAATCCTCGTCTATAAAAGTATCATTGATTTTGTCCCGAATCTCTTGGGCCACAATGTCGCCTTCATTTTGTTGTGTGTCGTCTTGTTGCGCATTCTCTGGTGTGTCCATAATCTTGGCGGGGTATAATCGATTATGATGAACGACTTGCTTTTTCTTTTTCGAATCATTTTGTATGCGAAAGTTCACTCCGTTTGCAAGCTTCTCTAAAATGGTCCAGGGGCCATTTCTTCGAGGAGCTAATTTCTGGGTTTCGCCAGTTTTGAAATACTTCCTTCTTAACCACACCTTATCCCCCTTCTGATAATTATGGAAGTTTATATTCCTATTGTACTGTCTCTGCATCTGGGTGCGATTCAAACCGAGTCTTGTCGCGACGTGGTAATATACTTCAGCGAGACGTACTTTCGTTTCTGTTGCATAGTCTGATGCTGTTGCGATATCGGTAGCTTGGGGGGTCTTACTGCCGAGAATGAGATCTTGTGGCAATGTTGGTTTCCTTCCAAATACTATGAAATAGGGTGTGCATTTCGTGACTGAGCTCTCACTGGTGTTTAATGCGAAAACCACTTCTGGTAGGAGGAGACGCCACTGCTTTTGAGGTAAGTCGCGATCGAGGAGCAAAGCACGTAATACCTCTCTGATGTTTCCAATGTTACGTTCAGCAAAACCATTACCTTGACTGTGGTACGCGGAAGATCTCCTCTTTTCGATGTTGAATATTTCGCAAAGTTCATGAATCAAATTTCCATCTACGTTTGATCCCTGATCAGACAAAAGGAAGTATGGGGATCCATGTTTAAAGATCCATGATTCTCGGAAAGCTTGACATACTGTTGTGGCATGCTGATCTTTCATGGGCACTGCTTCTATGTATTTTGAAAAAACATCACCGATAAGGAGCATGTATTTGAAACCGCTGTCATCTGGTGGTAGTACTGCAATATCGATGGACACAAATTCCATTGGTGACTCTGGGATGTGCAACGGCAACAGTGGTGCTTTAGGCGCCTGTGTGTCACGTTTAGTGCGTTGACATACCGAACATGTGGCGATGAATCGGTGAACGAATTTGTACATATTGGGCCAATAAAATCGGTCTTTGAGGAGTGCATATGTTTTATCAGTGCCAAAGTGGGCCATTTCATGAAGAGCGAGTGTCACAAAGCGTCTCATTGAAGCAGGCAAAATAGGTCTTCCTGACTTAGTGAGGATGTTATCTTCTACTCTTAATTGACTGGAAACTCGTTTCAAGCGTCCTTCCCGAATGGTATTGCCTTCAGTTATCAAACGCTTAGCAGGTCCTACTACTGGGTCAGAATTTTGTTCTGCTTCCAATTGTTCTTTGAAGTCTTTGGCAGTATGGTTGATTGCATACACCTTATCTTCAAAAATCATATCGAAGTGATCTGTATTAGCTGTAGCTCCAGGTGTCCTTGACAGCGCATCTGCTTTCACATTCAATTTCCCCGGTAGGTATTGGACTGTGTAACTGTATTCTTCGAGTTCTGATAACCATCTTGCAAATTTTCCACGAGGGTCCCTCTGGTTGCGCAGGTGAACTAACGGATTATGGTCGGAGTTCAAAACAAAATCCGTTCCAGCGAGATAGACATGCCAATTTCGTACAGCTGTCAGCAGGGCAAAGGCTTCTTTACTGTGGGTAGACCATTTCTGTTGACATTTTGAAAGCGTGGTGGAAAAATAGGCCACAGGATGGATACTGTTATCATTCTGGACTTGAGAAAGCACGCCTCCTACTGCTACGTCACTTGCATCAACTTCTACAATAAATCGTTCACCACATCGTGGAAAGGCAAGCGTGGGCTCTGAGCACAATTCGTTTTTCAGGGAAATGAAAGCTCTTTCGCAACTCGGGTCCCATTGATACACGACTTGTTCACTGGTGAGTTTATTGAGTGGCTTAGAGATTTCAGCAAAATCTTTTATGAAATTTCGATAGAATCCTGCAAGTCCTAGGAAACGCTTTAAATCTTTCTTGGTTGTTGGGCGTTCAAAATCACGTATCGCATCGGTGAGACGTTTCTGTGGTTTGATACCAGCCATGGACAATTCGTATCCTAAAAATTCCACGCTTTCTTTCGCAAATGCACATTTTGATTGCTTCAATGTGATGCCTGTGTTACGCAATCTGCTGAATACTGCTTCGATGTCCTTTAAATGCTCGTCGAATGTTCTGCTAAAAATGGCAATATCATCCATGTACGCCAACGTTCGCTCGGCGGGTAGCCCTGAGAGACAAATGTCCATTAATCTTTGGTATGATGCTCCTGCATTACATAAACCGTACGGCGTTACGTTGAACTCAAACTTTCCTCGTGGAACAGAGAAAGCAGTTTTCTCCTTGTCTTCTTCTTTCAACGGCATAGACCAATAGGCTGATGCTGCATCAAGAGTTGTCCAGTAAACTGCGCCAGCCATTTTATCAATAACGTCCCTAATGTGAGGCAAAGGGTAGGTGTCTTTTTTGGTCACATCATTTAACTTTCGGAAATCGCAAACAAAACGTGTTGTATTATCTTTTTTCTTAACCAAAATGATAGGACTATTCCAGGGTGATTCAGAAGGTCTTATGATGTCATTGTCCAGCATGTCGGTGATCTGGGAATTGATTTCTGGTTCCCATGCGGTTGGTACACGGCGTGGTTTTTGATAAATGGGCATTGAGTCATCTGTAATGATTTTATGCTCTATGATTTTGTTCCTCTGAGGCTTTTTTGGATTCTGCGCAAATATGTCTTGGTAGTCAGAAATCAAGGACATTAATGTGGTTTTTTCTTCTTCGGAAAGTTGGGTACCGCAGTCAAACGAGGGATTATCTTTTACTGGGCCTTGTGTGATACTTCCCGTTGCGGCAGCGTGTAATGTTCCCACTGGTTTGCGTGCAGTCAAAATCATATCTTCAGCAGAAACATTCAACAGGCTGATCGTGAAAACACCCGCAGAATTTGGAATCACCCGTGTTCTTGATGCGTAGATACCCGTCATCCCTGCTATTGTTGCAGGGTCAAAATCTCCTTCTAAAAATGCCGTTTTGGTATCACATTTGACCTGGATAAATTTTTCGGAACGACCAGGAATGGTGGTTTTTTCAGCTACCCGAACACGTATGGGTGTTTTTATCTCAGCCCCCCTGATCCAGGCTGGGCCAAGCCTTACACGGTTATTTGCAAAATCAAATGTCACTTGACCAAATTTCTGCAAAAAGTCTCTGCCTAATAATATGCTGACTGGCGAATGAGAATCGACAATTTGGAACTTCTGTAGAACTGGTTTCGTTAGGCCAAAAATATTCACGTTTAGAGTTACAAAACCGGTTATTTTCATGTTATTACCTGAGGCATCTGTAAGTGTTTCACTTGAAGCATTTATCTTTACTGCGAGTTTCAAATTTTCAAGAGTTTTCGAGTCAATAATTGATACAGCTGCTCCTGAGTCAAGCAAAACGTTGCTAAAAACTCCTTCCAATTTGGCTTTTAAAACGACGGTTGACGCACCAGTGGTATTGTCCTCTAAATTCAAAATGTCGGGGCCGTCTAGTCATTGGAAATTCGAGCAGTTCTTATCCCAAGCATCATGGCCTCGCGCACCACAGGCCTGGCAAAATCTTGTTGGACATTTTCGGAACAAATGTTCTGTGCTTTGGCATGTTCTGCATCGCATCTGGCGTGGTTCAGTTTTCCCATTTGAAGAAACTGAGCGGCCACGTCCTGGGGCTCTGAAATTACGGGCCCTAAAACCGCGGCCGCGGTTTCTGTCAGCAAAATTAACTTCGTTGCGTGGTCCCCCGTCGTCAGGGCTTATTGAAATGCCCTGCAATTTCTCTATCACCTTGTCAGCGATTGAATCAACAATTGAATTTTCCTCATAGGGATTAGCTGCACCAAAGATTCCTTTGTTGCTCGAAGCATCAGACAACAATGAACGAATTCCTGCCAATTCTAAGCGCGTTGTTTCGTCTGCGATGGTTCTGATTTCCGCTTTATCAAATTTTTCAAGGGATTTCAAAGCAACTTGCATATCTGGGTGCAACCCTTTAACAAAATAGTCTTTAGCAATAGCCTCTAAAGTTTTGTTGTCAAATGAAGGGTAGGCCAATTTGACTAATTCCAGCAATTTATATGCATAATTTTGCGTAGATTCTCCTACCTTTCTTGGCCTATTCGCCAATTCACTCAGTGCTTCTTCGCGGTTTCGTTTTCCCTTCTCAAATTCCTTTTTGAGTTCAGCTTTTAATTTTTCTGGATCCTTTCTATCATCTGCTGACAGTCGTAGGTAAACATCGAACGCTGGCCCTTCTAGTTTACTTGCCAACGCTTGAGCCAGCTTTTCTCCTGTGTATCCTTTCAGTGCGGCATGTATTTCTACCTTGGTTAAAAAGGCTTGAACATCGCCGTTTCCTGTGAAACACAAAATACTGCTTTTCGACGCATCCACGTTAATTCGGTTACAGTAATGTTGCCTAAAGATTGCTGCAAAGAGAGACTTCTTATTTGGCGACTTTACTATTAGAGAACTGTAACCGAATAAATGAATAACAGAACACGAGTAAATAAGAATACGTATGGACGGACTATTTACATAGGCAGGGGGTATACTAGTCCAACAGCACCATACCCAGGAAACGGCGTAATGCAGTAAGATCTTTCGGAGGGTCATAAGCTTGAATTGCCTCTACTTTTTGGGGGTATGGGGCAAGTCCTTTTCCTGAAATAACAAATCCCAAGAACTTTACTTCAGGGTGCGCAAAGCAACATTTGGACGGTTTCAGCTTGAGGTCTGCTCGTTGTATTGCATCAAGGACTTCTTTAAGATTTGCACAATGCTCATCAAAGGTTTTGCCAATAACCAAAACGTCGTCAAGATAGACAAGACATTTACTCGGGGACAAACCTTCTGGTGCTTGGCTCATTAATCTTTGGAAGTTCGGGACTGCATTGGAGAGGCCAAATGGTAAACGATTAAATTCCAGGTGGGTACCCCCCGGGATGACAAATGCTGTCTTTTCCTTGCTTGTTTCCTCCATTTCTACTTGCCAGTATCCCGATGCCAGATCTAGTGTGGAGAAATAATGTTGACCCGAAAGAGTGTCAATAAGATCGTTGATTTGTGGCAAGGGGAAAGCATCAATCGTGCTTGTCAGTAGGAACTTTTTAATGACTTTCAGTTGATTTATTTTTAACAGGACACACATTGATAACAGCGATGATTCGCTGAAGTATTTTTATCCTGTATAAATATTCGTATATTATTATTATTATTATTATTATTATTATTATTGTTGTATTATTATTATTACGTTGCTTTAAATTGCTTAGTTAATTCATTGAAAAATATGGAAAAAATTGCTGGAAATCGTCAGAAATTGTAGGCAGATGTGTGTGCTATCTAAATACCAAAGCATCCAAAAATTGATCGGATAAAAAATTGTATCATCCTGAAAGGGTACAGTAACCTTAAAATCTGAGCCTACAAATGCCGTAATTTAGTTTTATTTAGATTATTTCAGTAAATTTTATTTTGAAGATTGCTTTTCACCAGCAGAGCGGTTACCACTACTAAAATAGTTATATGAAGAATCTTCCCATAATATTGCAGGCCATTTGTGAAGACCCCAAGTTTACTGTAGATGGTGCAAGCAGTGCTGATGTAACGCAAGGTCGTCTTGGAAACTGCTGGTTTGTTGCTGCAGCAGCATCCCTTGCCGAAGAAAATAATTTATGGACAAAGGTAAACATTTATCACCCAGACACTTTAATTTGTTTCATTGAAACTTCCAGAATGTAACGGGTGACTCTTGTTGATTCGGAAATACGAGCAATAGGCCTATTTTTGATATTTAGAATCTTGCTGCCTAATTAACATTTCACAAAAAGAAGTGTTTTCATTTAATGCAGCTTCTGTTATGCATTTTTCTCATTCATAAGTCACGAATTTATTACGACTTACGATTTATTGTTATTTTATATTTCACAAGTTGCATTGCCAGATACAGTTATTGTGTGACCTACCACTACTGGACAAATTATTGTCGACTGCTGCGCCCTAATTAACAGGGGCTGGGATAAATGGCAGGAGTGGAAATTTTTTTTTAGAGGTCCAAATAACCAGGGGATTAGGATAAAGGGGGTGTCTTTTTTGCCATTATGGTTTTTGGAGGGGACTTATGATCAGTAAATTGCTTTCAGAAAAACAAGTTTCGGGTAAGAAAGCACAAGACAAGTGATATTTACTGTAGGCCTATTCAGAGGGAATTTCTGCTTGAAATCTTGATGTATTGTAAATCTGGAATTACAATTTTTACGTGAAATATGTAACGCACTTCGATATTATGGTGCACTTTTCATTGTCTAAATTTACGATATGCTGTAATTAATTGTTATTGTTTGATTGCTTACATGTCCACAACCAATAAACCAATTGTCAAAGACTTCGTTTTTTATTTGATTGCCTAAAGACTAAATTGTATTTTAAGATGTTGGTTGCGGTTTTACCACGGCGTTTTCATGTCCAAAAGAAGATCGATAAACCTACTCAATTTCAAGCCTTATATGGCATGAGAAAGAAACGGCCTATTTTTCCAGTCAACATTTTAGATGTGATACAAAAGGCTGAACTCGCATTCGTATTCTCTGAACTCAGTATTAACTGAATTCGTATTCTCTGAACGACATATATTCTTTGAAGTCCATATAAGTTCAGCATTTTGCGTCACATCTAAACTGTTGATTGGAAAAGAAGGCCGTTTCTTTTTCATGCCATCTAAGGCTTGAACTTGAGCAGGTTTATCGATCTTCTTTTCCACATGAATACATCTGCCTAAACCACAACCAACATCCTCAAATACAATTTATTCTTTCGGCAATCGGATAAAATAAAGTTTTTGAAAATCGGTTCATTGGTTATGGATATATAAGCAAAGCAATCAAACGACAATGCATCATTTTGGGACAGCATAGGGCTCAAATCTTTCAATTCTTTAAAAAGGTCGGTGTAAAATTCTTTTGCAGTTTTATTTGAATTGGATTGCTTGAAAGAAACTTATGGCACTTTGCTGTAAATCTGCCGTGGAAATTTTTTGATATCTTGATCTTTTTTAAAATGGCGGCAATTTTACTATTTTTGAAAAAATTCATGGAAAATTTTGAAAAAATTTAAACACTCGGAAATCCTAAACCAATGGAGGAAACATTATATAACCTCCAAAGAAACCATAGTTTGTGAAGGTCTACAATATGGTGGCAAGCAGAAATCTGTAGCTCTTCTAGTTTAGGATTTAGGAATTTGATGACGTCATAGCCTCAAATTTAATAAATGCCGCCATATTGAAACTAATCAAGATATCAATAAATTGCCAGGGCAGATTTGAAGCAAAAAACCCTTAGTTCCTTCCAAGCCATTTATTTCAAAGAAAACTGTAATAGAATTTTACACCGACCTTTTTAAAGATTTGATCCCTATGTTTTTTGGGACACCCGGTACTAGCCCGTACAAAAAATGTAACTGTCATAACTTGTACTTGGAAAATAAAGAGTAACACACGAATTCGTGCAATAAAAGTAACTCTTACGACAGAAGTTATTCTTATGTAGAAAAGTAAGTTTTTAACTTGCAACTCATAAAATAAAAAGTAACATGTGCAATAAAAGTAACTCGTAGCTCATGTAGTGGTAGGCCACCTTCTGATATACCTTTATTTCCGAGCACCAATCCAAAAGGATAATATAGTGGGTGTCCAAAAAAAGAGTTTCCCTCTTTGAACAGTAAAGAAAAACATTAATTGTCTCGTTTTGAGTAATTAAGGCAGTCTCTGTTTAAGTGTTTAAGGCTAAAATTGATCCAAATATTACATTATCTTCTAATTTTTTTGCTGACTAAAAGACCTCCAAAATATGGATTTTCCGAAAACTTTCAGCTCGTGAGATCCCTGAAAGGGGAAAAATCTGGAGGATGTTCCATGTTTATGCCGTGGGTGTGAAGAGCACACAAACACTTGTCAGTTTCATAGATTGGTATTCAAACTTGGCAACTTGCGAAGTGCGGATCACTGTACATTGTTTCCGAAAGCTTATTATTTCAT
>REGL01002417.1:17996-29174 GCA_004194395.1 Aurelia aurita complex sp. Pacific
CCCCCCCAATTCGACAAGACTCGGAAATTTTCCGTAAAAGTCGGAAACGTACGTGGGCTCGAAAGTGCAGCAAAGGAACGAGTCACCATCAAGAAGTAGACGAGTTTTTATCTGCAAAGAGCAAACAAAATTCACAAGCTCAAAAGCATATTCTAAAGTTTTTATTCACTTTCATTTATTTCAAAAACGAGAAGAAAGTTGTTGGGTATAGGTCCGAGAGTAGCAATATTTCCGAGTGATGTTGGAACGTGATTAGGAGAGACATTCTAAGCCAATGTAAAGGTTGGAGTTCTCAAAATTTTCCTGCACAAAAACTTCAGACAAACTATCAGCGAATTTTTAAAGTTTCCATGTTGAGGACAGGCAAAAATTGGATTGCGAAGAGCGTTCTAAGACAGAGTAGGGGTTCTTCGTGCAAATTTTTTTTTGAGAATTCATGTCTTCAAATATTCAGATTTGGAATTGGCAAACAAGGGATCCAAGAGATCTCCTTAGCCAAGATTGATTATTTTTATTCAAAAACGTTTAAAAAATGTTACAAAATTGTAAAAATCCCAATTCAGGACTGGCAAACCTAGGGTCGTGAAAGGCATTCTAAGCAAAAGTAGAGGGCGTGTCCTCAAAATTTTCCTGGGGGCTGCGCCCCCAGAGTCCTTGTCGCTGTTGGGCCTGCCTTCAGAATACATTCTCGCCTCTTTCTATCAACTGCTGAGCAAAATACCTTAAAACAAAACCATTTCCCAGACTCGGAAAATTGACGGTGCTTGCCCCTCCACTCAAAAAGCTGAATTTCCGCCACTGTATGAACTACGGGGTAAAGTGAACTACTCAGAACATTCGCTTTTCTCTCCAAAAGTAAACACGCAATGATAAAACATGATTTATGCCCAATGCTTTGTTACATGTGCTCACAGAAAATGAAAACATTTTTGCAAAATAGTTCTTCCTGTTGTTGCAAAAAATCCCTTTATCCGTGGCAGTAAAAACAACCTCGGGAAATTATGGTTCTTAGGTTTGGGCTTCTATCTTTGGTCTTGATTTTTGACCCCAAGAAGAAATTAATTTCTATAATTGTTTTAATTGATTTGAAGCACATACCACGTGTTTACTTTTTCAAAAAGAAAGTCTTTTTTGTCAGGTAACATAATATTCTAAAAGATCTACCGTTCAGTCGATATTTTGCTTCGACCCGGGTAAAGTGAACTACCCATGACTTTTTAGTTTCTCACGATGCTTTTGATTTGCTATGTCCGTCCAATCTATTCCCAAAGAAAGTACTATAGAAGCAATGTATTTTTCTCAGTAGTAGATCCAACGTAGGGAACGCATAAACATCATGAAGTCAGAATTATAACGAGCATATAGTTTCACTGGAAACCATTTACGTACGAGGCTTGCAATACTTTACAATACATCAGTGCAGGGGGAAACAAGAATCTGATGAATCGCAGGTTACGGTATCAAATGAGTTATAAATGTAACGCACGAGACAATTTCTGCCTATAGCGCGTTTTTAACCAACCTGAATAGAGCGCAAGCTTTGTTCCTTTCAACATTACCGCATTCAGAAGATTCACAAAAGAACTTTGCCTATAAAATGGCTTGTACGTTGCAAGTAAATTTCTAACCTATTTCATCCTTCCACCCGCAGGTTTCTCTCCGGCGACTGATCCGGTATTCCTCGTGCTAGCAGCATTGATAGTGCTGCTTTCAATCATTGCCTTTGCTTCGTGTGCAGTGGGATACTATGAAAGTAATCATCGCAAGCAAAATGGTGAAAAAACAACACTTGTTTACAGTGGAACTAACGGACGTCAAAGCAACAGACTTCCAAACTGTTGGATGAAACTGTCCGGAAGGAGTTGCAAAGTAAGTCCAAAATGCAGCAAGTTCATACCGGACGTGAGAGATACACCGACAGGAGGAAATCCAAACCAACAAAATAATGACAATCAAGTTCCAGTTTGAAAAACTAGTATGTTTTTGTGTACGCATATCGTAAGAAATTAACTGCAGTAGAAATGACACGCTGGTACACAATGTATGTACTTCTTTAAATATTGTATGCAATAAATGTAACTCCATGTAAATCTTTTGAAAATCACAAGTGTATCTATAACAGCACTGTCCAAGCTTACGTTCAATTTCAACCTCGTCCCCAGGGTCCTGTGTCCTATATAAAAAGTTGGTTCAATTGGAAACGGCAAAAATTTGGCGGTAAAAGGATTTTAGGCAATGTCCACACGGTACCAGAACAGCTCCAAAACTGCAGAGAAATCGACAGTGTGAAATTCTTTGCAATCTTAGCAACAGAGAAGCTGGATTTTGACGACAAGAAATTCATCTACGCCCAAAGAACCAATCATCCTCATTTTAAAAAAGTCGGAAAAATGTTCCATTTTCGCAACCTCGTTCCCAAGGGTATCTGTTGTTTTCAATAGGAGGCTAGACCTCAACAGATACCCTTGGGACCGGTTTACAAATTTTGTAAATTTTGATCGGAATAATTAGCATAATTTGGCAGACAGCAGGTCCTTTCGAATCCCATATTCGATAATTTCGAAATGTATATTCCATGGTTCGAACAGCACTCATTGTATTCAGAGCCATTCGAATGTTCTGCATTTCGACTGAACGCCAGGGCTTCAAAGCACAGGAAGCCCAATCGCGTAATATGGCGGCCTAGCTAATACTAGTAATACTATATTAGTAGTAGGTTAATTTATTTTGCTGCTGTTTCCTAACTGCAATATAAAGATAGCAGTATTTGCTCT
Organism: Aurelia aurita complex sp. Pacific; assembly: GCA_004194395.1. Taxonomy (NCBI): domain Eukaryota; kingdom Metazoa; phylum Cnidaria; class Scyphozoa; order Semaeostomeae; family Ulmaridae; genus Aurelia; species Aurelia aurita complex sp. Pacific. The sequence goes on from REGL01002417.1 coordinate 20,771, forward strand.
TTGAATTAAAGAAAATAAAATTCATACCGTAAATGGTTGATTGTTATCTCGGTTATCTCTGTGTCGATTGTGTCTTTCTTCTTGTGTTCTTGTACCCCGAAATGATTGAAGCATTCTGCCACCATGGTAACAGAATTGATGTTGTTGCTGTTGTATTGAAATAACGACGCAACATTATAGGTTGAAGTGTGTATATAAGAAAGAACAAGGAGCGCAGCTTTCTTACTTACATGAATCTAACAACAGTTTTGTCCTCGCTCAATCTCGGTGAATTTTGCATAAAACGCCCAGTTCTTTGCATGAAAATGTTCCCCAGCTTTTAAACTTCGTACTCGATGCATTTGTCTTCACTTTCCTCCCCGAAATGATTTAAAACAAACACAAAACAAACTGATCACTTTGACAGTTTGAAATCTGCCCAAGCTCCGTCCCACCATCGTGGCCAGGATAAAAGGCGCCGACGTTCGAAACGAATTTCTGACGAATTTCGAACGTCGGCGCCTTTCATCCTGGCCACGATGGTGGGACGGAGCTTGGGCAGATTTCAAACTGTCAAAGTGATCAGTTTGTTTCGTGTTTGTTTTAAATCATTTCGGGGAGGAAAGTGAAGACAAATGCATCGAGTACGAAGTTTAAAAGCTGGGGAACATTTTCATGCAAAGAACTGGGCGTTTGATGCAAAATTCACCGAGATTGAGCGAGGACAAAACTGTTGTTAGATTCATTTGAGTAAGAAAGCTGCGCTCCTTGTTCTTTCTTATATACACACTTCAACCTATAATGTTGCGTCGTTATTTCAATACAACAGCAACAACATCAATTCTGTTACCATGGTGGCAGAATGCTTCAATCATTTCGGGGTACAAGAGCACAAGGAGAAAGACACAATCGACACAGAGATAACCGAGATAACAATCAACCATTTACGGTATGAATTTTATTTTCTTTAATTCAAAGAGCAAATACTGCTATCTTTATATTGCAGTTAGGAAACAGCAGCAAAATAAATTAACCTACTACTAATATAGTATTACTAGTATTAGCTATGCCGCCATATTACGCGATTGGGCTTCCTGTGTTCAAAGGTGAGAAACTTCTTTTGTTTTGAAAAGAGCCAATCAAATAGCAGAATAGCCTTACAGGCTCCAGGGGCAATGTAGGCGTTGAAGTTTACGGAAAACCTTCATGTCACTGGGTACGACGTTGCCATTTTCGTAATTTTTGAGATGCCGCATTCAAATCCACGTTTTTAAGATAAGAGATGCGAAAGCAGAAGTCTTTTGTTGTTTGAGATTTTGGATATTTGAGGCAAGAATCTTGCTCTGCGTACAAAGTTTAGCAAGGATGCATATTTTTACATTCATGTCTGTTGTTATTGAGAATTTATTGCAATTTTAAGAATTTTAAGTCACGAGGGCTTTGACCGTGAAAATAAAAACATTTGTCAAGTTTTTATCCAAACATCAATACATATCACGGTTACAGCCCTTCTGAATTCTAATTCTTTTTATCGCTATAATTTCGAAATAAAGACACATATGAATGTGAAAATTTGTCTCAACACCAAACTTTGTACGCAGAACAAGATTTTAGCCTAAAAAAATGCAAAATCTGAAGCAACAAAAGACTTCCACTTTCGGGCCTCTTATCTTGAAAAGGTGATGGATTGTGTGAAGGCACAATTTGTGCCATGTCGTGTGAAAACGGTAGGCATGTCTGTAACGATTTAATGCTGTTTTCAAATTTTACCGGCATCGTGTAAACGTAGTGTAATTAACCTGACGTTAAATTTGGCCAGCATGAACTTTGCTTTTTCCAAAACTTGCTTTCCCCGGCCCTGTCTTTTTTCAATTTCGTTGTGACTCACAAAGGAACAATGCTTTCGACCAGTCACCAGTGGTAATTTTTGCACCATTCGTTTTTGCCTGGACAGTTCTTTTTTGCCTGGGACAAAGTACACACTCTCACTTGGACAGGAGTGTCGGGAAATATGGCACTTTTAAGGCCTATCAAGTCTATCAGAATTGATGGTCCTCATTTTTCTTCACATCCTTGAGCACGATTTCAAAGTAGTTCGAATGCAGTCAGTTATAAGTTGAGTAAAGGAACATTAATTGTGTACCGTAGTTATTCCAATAGGTGCAAAGCGCTCCACAAGCCCGCCTTTCAGTCAGCGCCAAAAGTTATATGGACGTCCTTGGCAGTATCTGAATATCCCTACAGAGTGTCTGAATATCCCTACAGAATGCCTGAATATCCCTACAGACTGAATCCACTGTGCCCACAAACGACGGTGTTGAGGATACAGAGCACTTTTTGCTGCACTGCCATGCTTACGATGCACACAGGAGAGATCTTCTCGATAGTGTAAACGCAACGTTGCAACCGTATGGTTTGTCAAATCATTGAAACGCGCTATTACTTGAAATGATGCTGTATGGTGATGAAAGGTTGTCTGTTGATTCTAATACAGAGATCCTTAAGGCAACTTTAAAATACAGGGTGTCCCAAAAAACATGTGTGCAGTTTGAATCTCCTCTGCAGAGCAGCCATAAATCCAATTTTTCTTTTTTTAAGATTCTTGACAGAGGAGACTTATTATAAGGTTGACACCGAGTTTGAGTAAATCTGATCACTATTTGCTGATTTATAGAGCAAGAAAGCCAAAATTATTGACTGCCTCAAAACCAGAGGATTCATTATTCTCCATTGCGTTAGAATCAACGAAATTGATTGAAAAAACATACCAAGCCCTGTTTTCTGATGTTCATAAGTGAGACAGAAAGTCATACATTGAATTTTGTGACAACCAAGAATATTGGACATATCTAGGGTTGCTAGGAATGGAAATGTTCAACACAAGTGCTGCAGGCCATGGCATGCGTCCATCAGATATTTTGCTTCTCAACAGTGATGAAGTCATTTCAAACCAACAATATTGCGTTCAGTTCAGCATACTACTTAGTCAATATTCTTGAGCTATATGGTCATTAATTACTCCCAAATGCATTTCCTGGCATTACTGTAAAGTTCAAGTTTATTTGATGTTAAATTTCAAGTTATAAGGTTAAGTACGGATATAAAATCCTCTGGTTTTGAAGCAACGAGTGTTTGTGACTTTCTTTCTCAATAAATCAGCAACCACTTGTCAGATTTACAAAAACTCGGTGCCAAACTCTAAGTTGAAATCTCTTCTATGCATAAATCTGAAAAGCAGGAAAGTTAGATTTATGGCTCCTCCACAGTAGACATTCAAACGGCACACATGTTTTCTGGGACACCCTGTACATAAATGCAACACAAAGCTTTGAATAAAATGATGCTACTAATGATTAGCTGCTGCTACCTGCAAGGGGGACGTACTTTTATTGTAGAGTGGTTGCGTGTATTGTCTGGTATTGTCTTTTTTTTTGCTCCGTATTTATTAGTAGTTTTTAACTTTATGTTATGGCCGCAGGGTAGACACAGTCTTTTGCTCCCTCCGGTATCCTTTTAGTAGTATAGTAGAGTAAATATTGTAAGTAGTGTAACTTGTAATTATGTTATCGTAGGTTTTGATTGAATTATATATATATAACAAAATATCCCTACATAACGGATTTATCTTTCAAGTATGTGCCAAGGGTGCTAATTGATATGAAAATAGTTTCTGCTTTTCGTTGTTTGTTTTTGCTTTTGATTGTTGTTTTGCTGGCAGCAGGGGACATGTGCCTGCCTGGTGCCTGGTCACACCTCTTGTGGTATCGTCCTGTAAATCGCCCTGCAAATCGTCATGTTGTATCATGTGGTAATCGTGTTGCGTGTGGTAATTTGTGTAAGCATAAGTTTCTTGTAAAAATGTTTCAATTGTATTTCTGTTATGTTTTTCATTGTTTGTAGCTTCGTATTTATTAATTGATATACATAGAACAGCTTATGGCTGAATCTTCAGCACGTCTCGTGAATGGAAGCTGTTCGGAACCAGTCATCCTTTCTTTCCTTCTCTTTCTTTCTTGCGGAAATCCTTACAAGACAGTTTTATCAGATTGTGAAAGTATTATTATTGATAATAAGAGACCCTCAGCGCCCCTATACTTACATGAGCAAGCTACTAACCTGTATTTGGTATTGATGACCCGATAGGCCTATCACATCTTTCACAAATATGGGTTGGTCTCAGCAAACTAAACTTCCACAAATTCAAGCACAATTTTAGGGACACCGTAAACCCAATATGCCCAACGCGTGACGGTATTGAGGATACGGAGCACTTTTTGTTGTTTTGCCCTTCATTTGACATTCAACGAGTTCTTCTCGCTGGAGTTTCGGATTTATTACGACCAGTCGTTGAAATCACCAATCTTTCAAACAATTTTCCAATGCACCTCTTATTAGATGGCGACCAAGACCTTCCTATTGACCTAAATAGATATATACTCGAACTGACTATACAAGTCGTCGGTTTGATTAAGATAACTTAAGCCATGCAACCACAAGTTCCTCAAAGTAAATTTTCTTTTGCTTTTAAATTCTGTCTCACATTAGATGTGAGGTATCCTATCCAAATAAAATGAACAGAAACAGTATTTATCACTTTTCGTTTTTAATTATATGTAGCATTCATGTAAAATTGTATGTAGTTTAGCTTTGTTTAACAATGCAATGGGGTAGTCAAAGTCTTTTGCTCCTCATGGTATCGTCCTTGTAGTATTGTAAAAGCAGTTTGTAGGTAGAGTAATCCGTAGCATGCATTGTAAATTTTTAATGGAATATATAAAAAAGCAAGCTACAACTTGTTAAAAAATGTCTTCCAGCATCTGCGGGAGATAAATTGTTGGTCTGTGTAAGTTGATTCTGTGGGACTGGATCAAGGTTTTGATGGAATTTTTCAAGGAATTGCGCAAATTCTAGCCAATCAATATTCCCTGTGCTTAGAATAATGCAAACAAGGAGACAACAGTATTTGGCTGTTTGGCTATCAACAAGAGATTTGTTTGATCCATTTATTACTCTCTACATAAATACGGAACATAAAACGCACCATTCTTCTTGGGTACAAGGTAATTTCACTCAATCATCAATGACTTTGGTCCGTTGTTTATCTTTCCCCAGCCAAGTATCCACGTTACGTTGTTTACAATATATAGGTTGAAGCACATTGCGTTTATTCAAATCCCCTTTCAACCGGTCTTCAGTTATTTTCATCGCAATTTGGCATCCAGGAGAATATTCGGGATCCCAAACTCTCCCCAAGGGACTGTTATCAACTCTTTGTGAATTCCTGTCACGCCAAGACATATATTCATTATATTTATCTTTGCTATTGGCCAGAGTTTCTAAGCCATCTGCCAGGTTCTCTGGTTTGTAAAAGTGAGAAACGGAGAGGAAGCTTGATCTTAGATACCCTGGTAATATCCTGAAGATTGTGTCTGTTCCAAGGAAAACCGGCAAAGTGCCCGCCTCCCATGCATGAGTTAATTGATCATCAACATAATCCTCGCAATCATATTTCATAAATGCCAATGTAAACTTGTAGAGTTTAATTGCAGCAATCTTTGACTTTATGTAATGCCGTTCACCTTTACGAACAAGATTGTTTTTCTCTACATTTCGTAAACAATCTCCAAACGATTTTATGCGGCTTTGCTTCGAAAGTTCCCGTACATAATCAGTCCGGATTTTTTTACAATCTGAAAATATAACGGCTGCATAATCAAACTTTTGATTGAAATCCAAGGGTCTCGTTGTTTTTGGTTTGGCAAGTTTTGGATTTGGGAAATCCGAGTCCATTCGATAACCGATGGAATAATTAAACTTTTGCATGAATATCTCATTTTTGAGAACGTTATAGAGCAATGGTGGTTCATCGTACTGCAAAATTAATGGAATGCTCCTCCGCCGAGGTAATCTTTCAGGCTCTTTTACATGCACAACAAATGCATCTGCAGAGTCTTTGTATCGTTTCCCAAAAACGAATGAATAGTTCAACGGGCACGAAAACCTTGCCTTCCCATAGTTGCGGAAAATATGGTCCTCGGGAGAACCTGACTTGATCGCATCTTTATATGTCATGGACCAGAGACAGATCTGTATTGGCTTTGTTGGACGAGGGATAGAACTCTTTGCTGTACTCACATCGGATGTTTCGTTAGCGAATGAGTGCTTGATTGATATCGTAATTCGAGAACCGAAAAACAAATGCAACGCTTCGTCTGTTCTTTGTATGCTAAGAAAATTGTATCGAAAAGTTACGAACGTAATTGCTAGTAAGGAAACGAAAACAAGTAGCCATTTTGATTTTGCTCGCATGTTGTGTATATGGATAACGGGTAAAATCATATAAATCAAAATAGGTGGGGTGACGGAGTCGAATGCTATCCTTTGGCCTGTCCAGCTCAGACTTTACAAGCTCAGTCTTTGTCTCGACTCAACAAGCTTTGTTGCAAGTGTTGTATTGGAAATAACATATAAGACAAATAATTCTATGCCTTTCTTGGAAGGAAAACATCAGCGTCTATGAAACAGAGTACAAGTAAGGCCTACTGAATATAGTAACACAATTTCGATGTATCTGCATTTTCTTCCATGCAAAAATCATTTGATTGGTGGTTTCTAATCAGCAATGGAGTTAACTTCTTTGAGTGATAGCTGATTAGTTAGGCTAGTATTTCCAGGCAACAATACTTTGATTAATCCCATTACCTCTCACTGCTCTATTTTCACCTTGTTTCAACAGTATATGGTCGTGAACAAAGAAGTCTAGTAAGCCACGCTCTCTTTTCAGCAAACGAACAAAGCAAATCAACAATTTTCAAGTTGATGGTTTTGCAGGAATTTCGAATTTGGAGCAAGGTCACTTTCTGTCTGCTACGAACACAGATTGATCAATGATTTATAATTTCATATCCAGAGCAATCCCCACTTTCAAGTATTGTCATATAGCGATGCATAAAATTTAGCTCTCGTTAAATAAAAAATTTCTCGGTATATTTCACCAGAATTGACTGAATACGCCTTGTGTCATCATTGCTCCCCGATTGATCCTCACCACAGTTAATACGAAAACTTCTGTGTGTAGTATGTAAGACTGTGTGTAGTATGCAATACGGTTTTCTCACATATATGTTTCATTTGATTTGATTTGATTACAGTGCCGTGTTACCAATCCTGATGCTATTAAAGTAACACATGAATTTGTTTTTTCAATCTCCTATCTTCGTTCTCCTCTTGCAAGGCCGAATCAACGACGCAACAAAATGAACAGATTTCAGGTATATCACAGCAAACAAGCGTCCATGTATATTTTCCCTTGAATCGCAACAGCAACCCAGCTTACTTCAGTAATAGCAATGATCACACAAGCTAGAAAACAGCGCCAAACAAAAGTTGATATCAAGTAGGAAGCTTGAATTTCTAGCGTGATACAACAACGCTCATAGAATTTTGAACCGAGTTTGTGATCTTTGTTTATGAATAGGCTGGGCAGAAAAGAGCAACCTGTAAATATATCAGGTGGAATACCTTGGCTATACTGTGTTTTGAATAGACCCTGCTAAAATTATTCAGTTACCCGTTTGCCATGCTTCTGGTATAATCACAGTCAGTTTTCTCAAGACAATTAAACGAGAATTCGTACTGTTAGAGTTGGACCTGCTGCTTCCCAAATAAGGCTCATGTTATATGACCCATGATACTATACACTTTATTAGTAATATCCTATGGTTTGCATTTGAACTTTTTATGCTTTTTGTTGTTCTTTTTGGTTTAACGTTACCTATTAAAACCAAAATGTGCAACATCAGCACCAAATGGAAACGCGATCTAAAACCAAAAGAGCAATGAAAATCAAAACGAGAAAGGAAGAGCAGTCAACGGCAACGGAAAGCAAGTGTAAACTCTACAGGGCAGTAGACTCATTTCAGGTAGCCTGCGTGCAGACTTTACTTTCCACTGCGAAGGAGAGCCAAGGTGGATCTTGTAAAGTCTGCGAATTAGCGCCCATTATTGAGTTCTGAGATCTTGCGCAATGATACTCGCCTTTGTCCGGCTATTGTCTGTTAGCCAATCAGTGTTTAGTTTGAGATTCTAAGGACCCAATCAAAAGCCGACAGGATCGTCACGTTTTTCGCAACTCTTTGTGGTCATTGTTTGCGACACAAGACGAAACCGTTTTCGTAAATTCAAAATTGAGGAAGTTGCTGTGCGTGGTAAACGAGTTCACCGATGATGAAGTGTGCCGCCCAGTTTGCCTGTCTTCGGGACTTGATAACTTGGGATGAAACGTTGTTTTGAAGGAATTATAAACAGTCAAGCATATTCTAAAGGTGAAAGAAGTCTACAACGATCACGAGGCAATTCTTTGAAAGTTTCTCCGCTCCGAGGACAGAATGTTTACTTCAGGCTAGGCCTAAACTTTCATTTGATG
>REGL01002418.1:0-22507 GCA_004194395.1 Aurelia aurita complex sp. Pacific
AAGAGGAAAATCCTGTGTGATATCACCTTTCAAAAAACTGCAAAAATCATCGTTTTGTTTACATTTTGACGACGGAGCCCCTTTAAAGAGGCTGTACAAGATCGTAGAATTGTTTAATCCCGCAATGGTTTTTCGTGTGTTTAGGCTGCACATGTGAAACTCGTCGCTCAGAATCCAGCTGCATCTCCATAATCCTTGATGGTATGACAAATTTGATTACACTAGCTAATTCCACGGAGTCCTTACCTACAGAAAATATCTTTATTTGCACCGTAACTGAGTGTTATTTACCTTCATTAGGAAAAGAAAGTCATGATTTTTTGGAAGTTTAACTTGTACAGCCCCTTTAGATTAATGACGATGAGTCTCTTGTTTCCCTGTGCTCTTTGACTTCAAGATTGCGCTTAAGGTACCGCAGGGATACAAGGGACTCTTCGTCATAAGTCTACAGGCCCTTTAAGGAAAGAAACTTTCATGGAAATAGAACTTTCGTGATTTGGTAAACACTTTTGGAATATTTGGAATATTTCGAAATTTTTGGAATAAACTTTTGCGAATCTCACATTTTAGGAAAATTCGTGGAATAAACTTTCCTGAATTTTCATCCAAAAGGCTAAATACGCGAAACTTTCTTCCCATGAATTTTTATTGAGCATGGACAGAACTGGCAGCAAGTTTGTCCATGTACAGAAAGAATACCCAACCTTCCTTCTCAGGAGGAATACTTTGAAGTTTTTGAATACAGATAAGTCTATTCCAATTTTCCAAGGTCGAGCCCGCATATTGATTCTAATTTTTGAGACCACAAATATTGTAAAAAAAATCTGTTCAGAATACATCGTAGTCGATACATTTATTTCTAACTGACAGCCAGGTTTTCATGGCAAAATAAATTTTTATATCCTGAGGTCCTCTCAATGGTATTCATGGACCCCAAATGTTGTTTCAGTGTAAAATTCCAGACCCCAAATATTGGCGAAAAAGCCTAGGGAGTGCTTTCTGGGCTCCCAAATGTTTTTGCAAATCTGTGTGCATAGCTGATGCTTGCTGATCTCTGACCCTGGGAAAGTTGATTGCCTTACGATGCAGCAATGCTAGAATAAAGTTATTACGCATCTCCCAGGTGAAAGATTCATGCGAATTCAGTTCAATATTTTTTTAAGAAAATAATGTGCAAAAAAACTAAATTGTTTATTTGTACTATCCAAGGAAATTGCAATCAGACTCGTTGTAATAAGTTTCGTTGATCATCGTTAAGTTAGTATTTTCATCTTCCTGTATATTACGTGCTCTATGTATCGTTTGGTTACCTGGTATTGTTGACATTTTTGATCAGGTCATTGAATTGGGGCTGAGTTTTGTGGTACTAAACTTAGGAACAGTACATCGTAGTCTCTGAAATGCAAAGTCGGCAGAGGCCTACCTGTAAAACTCGCTGCAATCAGTAGGACACTTGACAATAGCTACATTGTAACAAGAGCAAAATTATATGCTGCCAATTGCCCGTTATGTTCTTGCAGTATCAAAATACCGGACGATGAGTCAAAAAAATATTTGGACACTGTTAAACCGGTCTTAACTCTCAAACCATTTATCAGATTCCTGCAAGTTGATAGTGTCTTTGTAGCTGACATATCAAATTTAATTTATCAAAATCAATCGTATCATTTTCAAATTAAAAATGATTTTATCAAAATGTTTCATTTCAAAATCTTTCAAAACAGGCTTATAATCCTTGATCAAATTTGCTAGCACAGTAAATTCCCGCATATAAGAATCTACAAAATAAGAACCTAGCTGGAGGCTGTTTTCCTAAGTTATGCACCTTGTAATTAAGAACCGGTTTCAGTTTGATGAAAAATATGTTCTTATTGCAGGGGTAGCAAAATTCATTGTGGATTGTCGTTATTAAGTTTATTTTTGTCCAAGTTCACTGTTAAATTTTGAATCTCCTCCCGTGCTGTTTGTAAGCTTAGAATCAGTTATTAGGTACAAAATAAATGTGCCAAACAATTGATAGGGCTGAACATCTTTGGTGAAGATTATAAAACGGCCTACACAAGACACCCTTTGAATAAGAACTTTTATACCTTGAAATTGCTAAATTAAGAACCGGTTTCAGTTTGATGAAAAATATGTTCTTATTGCAGGGGTAGCAAAATTCATTGTGGATTGTCGTTATTAAGTTTATTTTTGTCCAAGTTCACTGTTAAATTTTGAATCTCCTCCCGTGCTGTTTGTAAGCTTAGAATCAGTTATTAGGTACAAAATAAATGTGCCAAACAATTGATAGGGCTGAACATCTTTGGTGAAGATTATAAAACGGCCTACACAAGACACCCTTTGAATAAGAACTTTTATACCTTGAAATTGCTAGCAAATAAGGACTTTAGGCCCATTTTGGAAAATTTTGAGATGAAATATTTTCATATGATCGCTTATAATTTGAGGACGATATATTCGATTTCGATAAACTAAATTTTCTTAGATAAGTTGATATGTTAGCTACGCAGGTATAATCAATTTATAGGCATCTGATAAATATTTTGAGAGCTTGCAGGATTTCAAACGCCTAAACATTTTTATACTCCCCCTGTAGACAGTTTTTATTTTCGATTGGGTTTCTATTGGTTGTTTGTTACTTGTTACAAAAATGAGTCTCATGCTATTAGTTGGAGTAGCCTAATAAAGTGAATAATGAACTCAATGAACTCAATATGACTGTAGATATGATTGTGATCATATTATGCCTTTTGATCTTTGTGCTTGTAGAAAGAAATATTTTTGATGTAAATATATGTATTCGTAATTCTTAGCAGCCTTTCATTATGTTTAGTATTTCAGACTGAACTTGTAGTGTTTTACGCTTTGTCCTTGACGTAACCTATGTGCAAACAAAGTTGGAACGAACCAGGGAGTTGCGAATGGGCGAAGGAGGGGAGTTGTATACTACGAAGATAGTCTTGAGCAATAATTGTTTCTCAAGCATCTGAGCTGAGATCTGTCTTATCAAGCAAAATGCGCATGTTTTTAACAAGAAACCTTGTACAAGGGACTGTATACACAACATAGGGCTCAAATCTTTAAAAAGGTCGGTGTAAAATTCTATTACAGTTTTCTTTGAAATAAATGGCTTAGAAGGATCTAAGGGTTTTTGCTGTAAATCTGCCATGAACATTTATTGACATCTTGACTAGTTTCGAAATGGCAGCATTTATTAAATTTGAGGCTATGACGTCATCAAATATATTGTAGACCTTCGTAAATTATGGTTCTGTTGAAGGTTATATCATTTTTCCTCAATTGGTTTACGATTTACGATGATTTAAATTTTTTCAAAATTCTCCATGAATTTTTCAAAAATAATTGAATTGCCGCCATTTTGAAAAAAATGAAGATATCAAAAACTTTCCACTGCAGATTTACTGCAAGGTACACCAAGTTCCTTTTCAAGCCATTCAATTCGAAGAAAAAGTTCATAGAGTTTTACACCCACCTTTTTCTTTAATTTTCTTAGTTCATGTACATATTTTCAGATCTTGACTTCTTTGAACTTGAAGCACTCTTGAAGCAGTTCTAATAAATAAAAATTGATTAATTCCACCTTCAGACTTTTATGAGTTCTAGAAGCTCATGAGAAGCGCTTGGCAGTCTAAAATGTAAGATAATGACTAGCAACCCCAGTCCTTAGTTCGTTATATAGAAATACATGTATTTGTCCATTTATGCAACGCATGATAAAACGTTGCATAAACGTTTTTGCTAATAGCCAGCAAGAATTGATGGCACTTTTAGAAAATATGTTCCCCTAAATATTTTTAGAACAATGGTCATAAATTATTACACAACCATGTTAAGTCATAAAAATTTTGTTGGCAAGCAAAATCTCCCGTGTTCATGAAACACGACGTGTCTGGCCATGTCTTTGATGATCTGTGACTCCCTGCCTCTCCCTCGCCTCTCGAAGGCCGCTCCACAGGTTATGTCATTGCATATAATTGTATAGCCGTACTCTTGATATAAACTGGAATAGTGATTTTGACAAGTAATAATTTATATTCGTTAAATTATGACATGATTTCACGAGTATACAGAATCAGAATCAATAGTCAACTGTTAAGACTTTGGTATTCTTTTTCTTTATGTGTCATGCGCGAGGGCGTTGATGATCATCAGGGACGTAGGAAACATCTCAAACTTAGGGGGCACGACACTTCAAGGGCCGCTTTTTCATTAGCTAAAGGGGCATTTCCTAAAAGTAAAAAGGGCACTTCTTTGTTTATTGCAAAATCTTGGGGGGCACGTGCCCCCAGTGCCCCCCGGTTCCTACGTCTCTGACGATCATGCTCTTCCAAGCTTCTCTATCTTGGCATGTTTGAATGAGATCATTTCCATTTGCCGTGTTGGTCCATTCTGTGATGTTGCTCAAATATGTCATTCTCGGTCTGCCTCTTGCTCTTTTACCATCTATTTTCCCAGTCAGCGATAGATTCTCTGTGCCTTTTCTTTGGTATTGCTATGTCGAAATGATCTTTGTCATAAATTTCTTTCGTAAATCAGCACATTAAGAAAAGGTTTCTTACCCCAATGAAGTTGGAAAGCACATCTTGTATCTCAAATCCGCCGAAATTTATGTTTCAATTCATATAGCAATAAGGAATACCATAATCTCAATCAACCGAACTCTTGTCTTTGAAAACTTGGCCTTTTTCATGTCAAGATTTTAGCGTATTTGCCAATTTGAAGTTTCGAGTTAGCAAGTGTGGTCTACGAATTTTTTTCCGGCCGTACCAAAAGCAAAAAGGAATCTCTTTTAAAATGAAAGTTTATCAGTAGATACAATATGATGCGATGGATGCAAAACATTTTATAAGAAGAGAAGTGGAACCTTGTCAACTTTAAATAACATTTGCGACACAAAAATGACACTTTCTTCGCCTCCTCGTCCCCAGGGCCTTTGTCATGTCCGTCCCACAATGACAGAAGGCCCTGGGGACAACATTGTTGTCTTCCGACGAAACAAAGTGACCTTATTGCCCCCTTACTACGGTATGTTGTTTGGTTGCAAGCAGGCGCACGGTGTGTACATTTTCCTTTATGACTCTGATGGCAGAGCTGACAACATTGAAACATTGATCATACATTTACAAGCGAAATCTTCGTTCTTTACCACAGGGAATTTTGGAACTCTTTTGCTTTTAAAAAGCCCGCGTTGTGCAGCCTCTTAATCGGACTTTTGTAAACAACAACGAAAGTCGAAATCGAGGTCAAGACACGTAATTTAGGCCTAGACACTGGAAGAAGAGGAAGAAGTGTAAGCAGGTGGTTAGACGTCTTGCAAAGCGAGTTTGTGAAATAAATCATGGAGAAGGAAATCGAAACATTACGCCAAAGAGTCAAAGACTTAGAAAAACAACTGGCAACCAATAATGCTTCGTCAAACCCTCGAAATAAGATCGACAAAATGAGCTCAGAAGTCATCGACACAAATCCATACAGTCGATTGATGGCACTAAAAAGGATGGGTATTGTAGAAGATTACGAGCGAATCCGTGATTATACTGTGGCCGTTGTGGGTGTAGGGGGTGTCGGAAGTGTTACAGCAGAAATGCTGACAAGATGTGGCATAGGCAAGCTCATACTTTTCGATTATGATAAGGTCGAACTCGCCAATATGAACCGTCTGTTTTTTAGGCCCGAACTTCTGGCATGAGTAAAGTTGAAGNGTCTGGTACCCAGGGTATCTTTCGTCGAAACAAAGTGACCTTACTGCCCCCTTACTACGGTAGTCTATGTTGTTTCGCTGCAGGCAGGCGCACGGTGTGTACATTTTCCTTTATGACTCTGATAGCAGAGCAGACAAGCGAAATCTTCGTTCTTTACCACTTTAGGGAATTTTGGAACGTTTTTGCTTTTAAAAAGCCCGCGTTGTGCAGCCTCTTAATCGGACCTTTGTAAACAACAACGGAAGTCGAAATCGAGGTCAAGACACGTAATTTAGGCCTAGACACTACCAGACACTAGAAGAACAGGAAGAAGTGGAAGCAGGTGGCAGACGTCTTGCAAAGCGAGTTTGTGAAATAAATCATGGAGAAGGAAATCGAAACATTACGCCAAAGAGTTAAAGACTTAGAAAAACAACTGGCAACCAATAATGCTTCGTCAAACCCTCGAAACAAGATCGACAAAATGAGCTCAGAAGTCATCGACTCAAATCCATACAGTCGATTGATGGCACTAAAAAGGATGGGTATTGTAGAAGATTACGAGCGAATCCGTGATTATACTGTGGCCGTTGTGGGTGTAGGGGGTGTCGGAAGTGTTACAGCAGAAATGCTGACAAGATGTGGCATAGGCAAGCTCATACTTTTCGATTATGATAAGGTCGAACTCGCCAATATGAACCGTCTGTTTTTTAGGCCCGAACATTCGGGCATGAGTAAAGTTGAAGCTGCCGAAAGGACTTTGAAGGAAATAAATCCAGATGTTGAATTTGAGGTTTTTAATTATAACATAACAACGGTTGAAAACTTTGATCATTTCATGTCAAAAATTACAAATGGTGGAATTGGTGGGAAGCCAGTTGATTTGGTTCTCAGTTGTGTGGATAACTATGAGGCAAGAATGGCTGTCAACACAGCATGCAACGAACTTGGTCAAGATTGGATTGAAAGTGGAGTCAGTGAAAATGCTGTATCAGGACATATTCAGTTCATTCTACCAGGAGAAACAGCTTGTTTTTCATGTGCACCTCCACTAGTTGTAGCTTCAAACATTGACGAAAAGACACTCAAAAGGGACGGTGTGTGTGCTGCATCATTGCCAACAACAATGGGTGTGGTGGCTGGATTCTTGGTGCAAAATACCCTCAAATACTTGCTGAAGTTTGGCACAGTCACATACTATCTTGGATATAATGCCATGCAGGATTTCTTCCCGCAAATGACAATGCGTCCTAATCCACAATGTGATGATAGAAACTGCCAGAAGAAGCAGAAGATTTATAGCGAGAAAGTCGCTGCTCAGGAGACAAATAAAGACAACAGTGAAGAGATTAAAGTACCAGAGCAGGAGGTTGTTCATGAAGAAAATGATTGGGGGATATCGTTAGTTGATGAGTCAGAGGAGAAAGAGGAATCAACAATGCCAAAGCTTGCAGAAGGGTTATCTTACGCTTACAATGTGCCAGATGCTATACAGGCAAAAGATGATGCAAGTGAGGTGGTCCAAAAAGGAGAATCCTTAGATGACTTAATGAATCAGCTAAAAGTTATGTAGAACCGGCTGAAATAATTAGCTAGATTTGCAATGTTCAGATTGTCAAGTAGCTACTTGAATGTTTATGAATAGATCAAATTAGCATATTTTGAAAAGTGAACTATGTTGATATTTTTCTTTGCTTTACTATCACTTTCACGTAAATGCAAAATTTTGTGAGTCAGAATTTGGATTAAGTGCTAACATTTGGATGGGCAGTGTATGATATTCCTTAAATACAACGTGTGCCACTTTGGTAAAAACCACAGCGGTGAAATGCAACTAAACACTCCATAATGAATTCCATGAATTGCATCTTTGATCACATAATTCAGTGTCACTCCATCATTATTCTTTTTTACAGTGAAATAGAGACTACAAAAATACAGTGAATTAGAAAATAAAAAAAAAATTGTATAATAGAAGTCATATAAGGCTCATGAGAATAGGCTTGTGTTGAATTGATGAATTTGATACATTTTGATTGTGTTGACAAATTTGCCTGCTAAATTAGACTTTTATTTGTTCAAAAATAATAAAGTCTAACTAAACGCTAGTTTTTTATGCTAAAATGCCGCAAAGAGGTTTTTAAATGGGAAAAAGAAAGCAAATCACGAAATGAACGTTCAATTGCTAGAATTTCAAAATTGACTTTATGGTGATGCGAAGGAGAATGCCTCGTTTGACTTATTCGCGCCATTTTGGTTTTCTTGGAAGCGAGAACAGGAAGGCTTTGGGAAAAAATTATCTGAGAGCTGAAGAAAATTGAAATTAAAGAAAATATGGGTCTTGAACTGTTGTTTATTGTGCCAGTAATTGTAACGCTTTTATGCTTGGGCAGTTTGTCATTATGGGTCATTTACATGCATCATCGTTATTCACACATTCCAGGACCAACCAGAGACAGGTGAGCTATTTAATATTATGACAACAGGCGGACAAACAAACTAAAAGAGATGCAGTATAAACCAAGCAAGGGGCAAACCATTATGGAAAGAAAGGCACGGAGCATTTGGTATCGCTTTCGTTATTTATTGGTGCAATGTCCGGTGCACCAAAATTTAACTTTTGATTGTCATGTACTGTATGTACACGAACATTCCAAAACAAAGTTTTAAAGCCTTTCAAATGTGAAAATATAATAAAATAAAAGTATGTTGAGAATTTCCTTTATCTTTACAAAAAGTTTCTTTACTAATATCTTCCTAGTACTGGAGTTTCTTGAGTTTGAGTTTCATGGGAGCAGTTTCTTGTAATGAAATGCCTGTATTATTTATTTTTTTTATATTTTTTCTTGCAGCTTCTTTATGGGAAACCTCCCAGCAATAAAAAGACGACTTTCAAATGGTGCATTAGCAGAGATAATTTGTGATTGGTGAGTATAAAGGGCCGTCAAGAGTTGTGGGCAGGCCCCAAGGGTCTGTCTTGAAAGGGCCCTCCAGCGTTGAAGGTACTGGAAAATTGTTTTGACCACGCCCTTTTCTTATCGGACCATGCCCTCATATGCACTGTTAAAAACATAATTGTAGATGGAAAATTTGTTTATCTTGTCGCAAAAGCAAAGTTCTAGAATGCCTATGGCCCCGCAGGCCTGGAAAAGTTCCTCAAGGAAAATTGAAACAGCCCCTTCTTGACAGTCCTGTGAGTATTTGCTAGACTGAAAAGTTTGCCTTGCCATGTTACTCATGCAATCTTTGTAAAAACAATAGCCTCTTGTTTGAAAGCAAAAAATTCCACACAATTTCCCAACACAGGAAAAAAATGTACAGTCTGGAGTATGCTTGTATGGGACCTTTAATTCTTTAAATACTTGGATCCTGTACCCTTGCAAATTTATACACATTGAAGTGTGCACAAATTTTAAAACTGTAGAAAGGACAGGCTGGTTTAACTCTAACATTTACATAATCAACTACTTCAATCCTGAAGGCTCCATCTATGCATAAAAGATCAATACTTTATCTCCTTTGTTCAAGGCTAAGAGAGTTTGGTCCAGTGATATGTGTTTGGTTAACAATCCAGCCAGTTGTGTTTGTTGGGGATGCTGCAGCCATCAGGGTTAGTTTCTATTCCTATCTTTGATTGTATTAGTGAGACTGTGTATTCAATAAGCTGGGGATGATAAACAGTTATTTTTAGCTATTTCCTGTTGTTTGAGTTCTGAACCCGGGGGGGGGGTACTTGACTTAAATTTGTACGGGGGTGTGCCCACGAAAAAATTTTTTTTTACCCTGCTCTAGAATTTTTCGCTCAAAATGATAACCTGTTCTAGAAAAAATTGGTGAAAAGTATACTCAAAAACATGAAATTTGACCAAAAAACGACCCGATCTAGCAGAATATTCCCCTTTGACATGTTTTGACAACCTGCTCTAGAAAAATTGCCTCATTTTGATACCCTGTGCTAGAAAAAATTGGTGAAAACGATACCCTTAAAAACGGCACATCCCCGTCGGACAAATATACTAAGTACCCCCCCCGGGGTTCTGAAACAATTCCTCAGTAAAAAATATATTTTGCATAAACCTTGCAACCAGTTTGCATTGAGTATGCTCTACAGTAACATCCTGCCTTTAAGAAACAACTTTATAAGAAACTCAGGCCCTGAATTTTGCAGAACAATAGGAAAACAATAAGTTAATCAAGGGAGAACAACATGCTGACGTAAAAAGTGGTTCTTAACTGCGGGACTTTGCTTTGCTCTATGTAAAAAAATGGGCTTCTTAAAGGCGGGACTTTGCGGTATTGTTCTCTTAGAGTTTGCAAGTTTGTACAGAGTTTGTGCAAAGTTACAGTACATGTTTACAGGAAGCTTCAAACAAACTGTTGAAAACTGTCACCAAGATCTTGCACTCAGAAACTTTTTCAGAAATTGTTAATCTGGGGATTCGTTTTTAGGTCCAACTGTCGTATACAGCAACTGATCACTCTAAGCTGCTTTGTTAGTCATTGACAGTTTTTAACCTACCAACTTGAAACACTTTTAACTTAATATTTAATTCCCTTTCAAGGATATCATTGTGGTAAAAGACTATCCAAAATCAAAGAGGTTCTACTCAATGCTAAAGTACATGTTTAAGGAAAGGTAATTTTGCCGATCTGATTTTAATGGTTGGATATTTTTGATGAAAAGTGCGGGTTTTGTCAAATTTGCATTGCCTTGTTAAGCAGAATGTGAAACCAAGAGCAGGCCACTTGAAGACTGTTTATTTTTAAACACAATGTAATTGCACTCTTGGTGTCATAATACTTTTATCTAAGGCTTTGGACCAGCACCCATGGGTAGTGTAATGACTGTAATTGGTAAATTTTCAGAGCATCCTCTGGGTGGACCAAAAGTAGCTTCATTTGTTTTAAAAATTTTTATGCAGAAACTGTTTACGATATTGGAATGAATCAAAGTTCAGTTGATATCAGAGAGGCTGAAGTATGTTTGCAAATTTTCTTCTAGATTTTTTTGATATAGGTACTCTGGTGACAAGGCTTTCTGAAAATGAGATGTTTTTAGACAGTCTGGTACCCAGGGTAAAATAACATAGGTATCAAATCTTTGAAAGGGTAGGTGAAAATTTCAATTACAATTTTCTTTGAATTAGAGGGCTTGGAAGAAACTTATTTTTGGCTGTAAATCTGCTGTGGACAATTATTGATATGTTTCAAAATGATAGCATTTATTAAATTTGAGGCTATGGTCTTCAAATTTCTAAATCTTAAACGAGAAAAGCTACAGATTTCTGCTTGCCACCATATTGTAGACCTTTATAAACTATGGTGTTCTTGAGGGTTATATCATTTTTCCTCTTTTGGTTTAGGATTTAGGATAATTCATATTTTTTCAAAATTTTCCATGAACTTTCTCAAAAATAAAAATATTGCCACCATTTTGAAAAAATCAAGATATCAAAAATGTCCATGGCAGATTTACAGCAAAGTACCATACTGTAAGTTCCTTTCAAACCATTCAATGCAAAGAAAAAATGTCATAAAAGTCTGCTGCCACCTTTGTAAAGATTTGAAAGATTTGAGCCCCGTGCTGAGTAAAATATAGAAATTGGATTTATTATATTAATTTAGTTTAAAACTTACTACACTTCGAATTGCCTAACTCTCCTCCTTTAGAGCAACATTCAGATAGATTTAATTTCCCTCAATGCTTTAACGTGATTTTTAAAGTATCATATCAGATCATATACCTTGATGCTCTTACGAACATTTGATTAGCTCTCACGGGGAATGAAGTATGAAGGATTAAGTTTATCATTTTGATAGACGGTTTCAGAAACTCTATCCTGATAGGCTCTGGTACCCAGGGTACAGGAACTTTTTCTCGAATTTCCAAGTTACGGATTTTTGCAAAGTACATTTTACCCATATTTCCAATGCTCAGAAAAATAGAAAGGATGGTATTTTTCAGGTATCAACTAATCTTTGATTGATTTCAGTACCTCGAGTATTGTCCTCAGAATGAATTTTCAAACATGTGAAGTGTGTTTGGTCCACTCTGTATAGGGGATCGTTCATTATTTAGCCAGGGGTTTCAAATGGCGTGCCAAAATATTTGAGCAAAGTCAGTCAATTATCTTAAATCTTATCGGCTCCTTTGAAAGAAAATGCTAGAAGCGATTTTATTTTAACCCTGGACCAGAATAAAATCGTCAACGATGGCTCATTAAAACCAGTTAACGAGATTAAAAACGGGAGATAAGATCAAACTTCACCGTAGATATTTTCCTGTTACACGGTAACTTTTTTCTAAATGTTGCAATTTTCAGAAAAAGTTTACGAAAAATTTAGGAAAAAACGCCCGTGTAAACCGGCCTTAAGCCCTTTTTGATACGAAGATTTCTGCCTGATCCCAAGTAGTACTGATGATGATCGTCACCGGAATGAAACGTTTGAACCATACTCAAAAAAGACGTAGGATATTTCAGGTGAACTGCCACGGCTGCAGTTTCGGTGAAGTTTTTCCCACGATATAATCGGTTGGGAAAATAATTGTATGTATGCTCCAGATGCGCACAGCTGGGTAAAATATATTTGCACTTTCAATTTATTTCCTCCTCGGTCCCAACCACTGGCTAAATAATGAACGGTCCCTAGCATGTCAACAATCTCAGATTCCTGAGCTTTAACTGATGTACAGGAATGGAGGTAGTACGTGATCATCTCAATTTTTGACAACCATTCTTTCACAGGGCAATGGGAAATGGTCTTGTTCCAGTTACTGACATGGAAGCATGGAAGAAAATGAGGTTGCTTGTTAATCCGGCCTTTCACAGAACGTAAGTTTCAAACAATTTTTATGAAAACGAAGAGCAAAGATCCATGAAAAGAGGAATTTCTACTTCATGATAAGCTGTTCATATCGAAAATGTATAAAGTTGTGACAAGTGTAACGATGGACTTTTTTATTTTGACCATCGTGATGAAAATGAAACTGTTTGTCGTTATATTTGTCATAAAATTTATTTTCTGCTTGTTTTTTCCTCAGCATATTCCATTTTCTTCAAACGTGAAGGCTTACACGTATTTTTTCTTATAAGAAACTGCTTATAAGAAACTCAACCCTCAGATCGCCAAAAAATTAAGAAACTCCACTACTGGGAAAATATAAGCTAAGAAACTATTTATTTTGATAAAGGAAATCTTCGACATGTTTTTACTTTACTTTCACTTGTTTCCTGTATCATATTACTCGTAAGGTACTTGAGTAATGTCTAAACATTGGAAAGGCTTAAAAACCTTGTTGTGAAATGTTCACGAAGGCACAGGTAGTGAACATGAAGATCGTTATGGAAAATCTAAGAAACTCGTAAGAAACTTTGAGTACTCAAAATCTGATAATTTTAAGAAACTTTCAGTACTGGCCCAAATTCTTAGTTTCTTATAAAAAAAATACGTGTAGTCTACGCAAATTGCTTTGATTTCAAATGTGAAAAAGGTGCTGGATCTAGAGATTAATGGTGCTGTTTCACAAGGCTCATATCTTGGTCCACTACTGTTTATAACGTACTTAATTGCCTGCCAATCTTGCTTCACGGCAGGGACCGCGGAGCCGGGGGGGCTGGGGGGGCTTTAGCCCCCCCAATAATTTCCAAGATATGGTTTTTTTATGTTCTAGTTTTTCGAGTACCGCTTCGTTTTGAAATAGGTACGGCGTCGGGGAGTTTTCCTGAAACAGAACAGGATCATTACAGAAGAATCTATTTTGAGGCATTGGATCTCCTTGTTGAGGCATGAGAGGTTCAACCAGTCCAGTTTTATTTCTTCAAGAAACCTTAAATCTCTTCTGGTTAACTTCCTTAATGCAAGCGATGTTTCGTCTCAAATGAAATACGTCGAGGAGAATTATGCCGAGGACATAAAAATTTCACTATTGTTACCACTGCTTGAAACATTCAAACTTTTAGTAAAAGATGTAAAGATAGATTGCTTTCATGATCTAGATGGTTTTAAAAGAAATTCCAGTTGCTCAAAGATTGCTAATAGGTGAAATTGTCCAAATTTGTAAACTGCTGAGTGTCAGCCCTGCAACAAGTGCAACTGGCGAGCGATCATTCTCTTTAGTAAGGGTCTAAAAACTTGGCTTCGCTCAAGAATGTCCCAAAAAAATTCAACAATTTAGCAATCCTTCATAATCACAAACGTAGGACAGACAGAATAAACAGTATCGAAGTTTTAACTATTTTCATCAATAGAAACGAGAACAGGATACAAAATTTAGGGAAATTTTGAAAATGTAGATTCATTGATGATACAAACTTACTCAGAATAAATGTTCAATGTTGCGTTGTTAGGTTCTGCTGTGTTTAAAATGCTTAACTCTGAAAGTATAGCAGTGTTATGTTATGTCACCATATTATCTATTTCTTAAAATGAAATAAATCCAAGAGATTTTTAACTTCGTCATAAGACTAAAGCATAGCGTTCCTTTAAGCCTTTCCCTTTATACTAAAAGATGCTGCATGGTCCCCGAGCCTTCGCTATCAAATGTTAGACGTACTATAAACTGCAAACTATTTTCCACTTTTATCGCGATTTACAGTAGGATTTAGTCGTTAAATACACTACAAATGAATATCTTTTCCCGGGCGTTTCTTGGTATGAAAAGGGCGTTGGTCGCATTTATAGCCAAAGTAGAGGGCGTGGTCAGGAAAATTTTTCTGGGGGCTTCGCCCCCAGGCCCCCGCAGGTTTCTCCCTGCTTTTTAGCCCCCCCAATCGAAATTATGCTCCGCGGTCCCTGCTTCAAAGTTGGTCGAAAGACTACACCTTATATTTTCAAGAATATTACACTAATTTTGATTGAGATTGAATCGTGGATGTGATGGTCTTAGGGTCAAGGCGTTTGGAGATTTGAGGCCAGCTCAAGGGGACCGAAAACGTTTTCTTTGTCCATTCATGTCGAGTCTTTAGAAAATTTGATCAACGTTTTTTTATCGTTTTCAGTGTTTTCGAAAACGATAATTTTAAGAAACTCGCTTCTAACTCTAAAAGCTGAAAAAAAAATTTGTAAAAATTCCTATAATCTAATTCAGGCTTTCTGCTACAGATCAAGTCATAAATCTTAAAAATCGGTCCAGTGTACGATTTATCGTGGTCTGCCAAAAGTGCATAGTTTATTTTGGCGCACCTGTGCTTACAAAATATTTTGATTTTTATGCGAATTACATATTATGAAAATCTGGTGCTCCTCATAAAGATAAGAAGTATCAAAGAACTCTCTCCAGTGCGTGTGGATTTAGATTAACCGATATGCGATCTACTTTTATATGGATGCCTCCTGAATCTTAACATGATCAACTTTGCTTTCAGGTACCTAAAATCTTTGCTACCGTTATACGGAAAGAGTGCAGATATATTTGTAAAAAAATTGAGAGCTGTATCTAATGGCAAAACAGTCAGAGATATGTCACTGGAATTTCGTAGAGTCTCCTTGGATGTCATGACGAAGGTTTCAACTAATAATTAATTTATTCATGAATTTGTTACGAACGGTATTTCTACCGTTTTTCTGATCAAGAGCTTCCTTTTTGAGATATTTGAATGAAGAAGTAATAGATGCTCAATCCAGAAGAAAGCTCTGCCCCCAGGGAGGAGATACTTGACCCAACATTGTACACGAGCTTGTCCCTGAGATTTTGATGAGCCAACCAACCTTATAATGATTTCATACCCTGCAATAGCAGAAATCAGAGGTCAGTTTGAAGCTAAGAAATTGAGTTAATTTTTGTTTTTGAGTTGCAAAGTGTTTCAAAAAAAAAACTTTACCCATCCAAAGATTGCTAACAAGTCTAATTTTTGTTTATGATATTCTTATTCTTATTCTTTTTTCTTTCTTGTAATGTTCTGTGCGGAAAATATTATATCAGTGGTCCTCCGTGAATTACGATAAACTGAGACACTCAATTTCTCAAATTAAGAAATTCTGCAAGAAACTTTCATTTTAAGAATTTGGCCCCAAGTTAAGAAACCTTAAATTTAAAGTCAGAAACACCGCAATACAACAAAAACAACAGCAAATGGTTGAATTTATTTTATGCCAATATTTCGTCCTGCCATGCAGGGCTTCTTCAGGCGTGTAATGTGACCTTGCCACAAAGTTCAGAGCCAAGAAACCTTTTCACAAATTTCAGGCCATAAGAAACCTTACCACAAAGTTCAGAGCCAAGTTTCTTGAATTATTGGCTTGAAGTAGCTTTTTGATGTTTTAGCTATGTAAGTTGCCAACTTTAAAAAGATTGTTTATGATAATAGAAAGAGGTAGGGTATTACCAAATGGAAGATGTCTTTCAATTAGATTACTCAAAAGCAAGACCTAAAAAGGAGGTCGTGGAGTTATTGCAGTGTCAGTAATAACGCGAGTTTCCTTCCGTTATCAATTGTAGAGATGCAAGATTAGTATCGTACAACAAGGGCAGATTTCGTAATACAATAGCATCAGTTACTTTTGATTGACATCTCAATTCAAAGCGATAAACGACTGCAGACAAAGGAAATTCTCTCAACCATAAATTAAAAACAAACAAATCCGCAAAAGTTTCTCTGAAGCCAAAGTAGCTAGCGCGCTTGTTGTGCATTCCAGAAATTGTTTTTGAGAGCAAACATGAGCATATATTGAAAGAAGAAGGATATTTCTACACAGTAAGTGTTTTAATTACACCCAAAAAATAAGAGAATTGAATCGCCTCCCAATCGGCTTTTGAACCAAATAAATTAAATGCCTGCGGCACTCATCTTTGCTCTTAAAAACAATTTCTAGAATGCAGAACGAGCGAGCTAGCTACCTGGGTTTCAGAGAAACTTTCGCGGCTTTGTTTGTTTTGAATTACTGGTTGAGAGAATTTCCTTTGTCTGTCATCGCTAATCGCTTTGAATTGCGGCGTCAATCAAAAGCAACTCATGCTATTGTCTTACAAAATCTGTCCTTGTTGTATCGTACATAATGAAATGATCGTAGAATTCCTTCATTCTAGGCTGCTTTTGGGATGAATCTGAACATTATCGTTGACGATTCTGAGCCTTTTTCAAAAGCAACGGGAATGCTCTTCAAAGGACTGCATTTTAAGAATAAGAATCCGTTTTATTTGGTGAGTAAAAATATATTTTACTGATTCAAGATGCTTTTAAAACTTGTATGATATCTTGAAAACTACGATAACCTTTCAGATCAATTTGTTGTACTTTTCAAATTTAGCAACGATTAGCAACGATTAGCAACGATTGCATTTTGCACTGCAGCTTTTTAAAGTACCGGGTGTCCCAATACCCAAGTACTTCTTTTTCGAAAATCACCAACATTTGATTACATGGCCGATCTTCAAATGTCATTTTTTCACCAGTGGAGGAAAGACAAAATAATTGTCCCTGATATAGCTGATCTTCTGATTCGTTTTAATATCAGCAAATGCACCTCTTTTTAGGGCTTCCTAACAAAGACAGATTTGGTAGGACAATAGCACGAGTTGGTTTTGATTGACACCGTAATTCAAAGCGATTAGTGATGGCAGACAAAGGAAATTCTCTCAACCAAGAATTCAAAACAAGCAAAGCCACAAAAGTTTCTTTGAAAGCCAGGTAGCTAACTCGCTTGCTGTGCATTCCAGAAATTGTATTTAAGAGCAAACATGAGCATAGACCGAAAGAAGAAGGATATATCTACACATCTACCTTGGGCATTTTATTTCTTTGGTCCAGAAAGCCGATAGGTAGGCGATTCAATTCTCTTATTTTTCGGTGTAATGAAAACACTTGCTGCTCGGCTTCTGAACCAAAGAAATAAAATGCCCGCGGTAGATGTGTAGATATATCCTTCTTCTTTCGATATATGCTCATGTTTGCTCATAAAAACGGATTTTCAAATGCACAATGAGCGCGCTAGCTTCTTGGGTTCAGAGAAACTTTGCGGCTTTGTTTGTTTTGAATTCATGCCTGAGAGAATTTCCTTTGTTTGCAGTCGCTAATCGCTTTGAATTCAGGTGTCAACAAAAGCATCTCGTGCCATTGTGTTGCAAAATATGTTCTCGTTGGGCTTCTGGTTTTGAAGCAAGCTGCAAAAAGCATTGAGAAAGAAACGCAAACTTTCATTAAGGAATATGAAAAGTCTCAATTCCGTTGCACGTTTTACGATCTTGCTTAAAGAGTATATAGCTTAAAGAGTATATATAGGTTTATTTTCTATATTTATAAACATCTAGTTTGGTCACAAATGTGAGAAAAAACGCAAACTTTCATTAAGGAATATGAACAGTCTCAATACCGTTGCACGTTTTACGATCTTGCTTAAAGAGTATAGCTCAGAATAAAGGTTTTCATTGTATTTTTATATCCTTCATGTGAAGAAAAACTATCATTTTATCACCTTTCAATATATTCAGATCCTTGAAAAAAGATCGAAAAGAAAATTTTTTAATTGGTTTGATAATCGAATTTTAGTTATTTTTAAAACAGGAGTACTTTTTAGGACTCAAGGTACTAATTTAAACCAAGTAGGCGAAAGCATTATTGCAAATTAAAGAACCTTTGATTGTCTGCATCTATTTTGTAATACAACGTCTCTTTTCAGATTGACTTCAGAACATATTCATATCAAAATGAAATTGATGCTTGTACCAAATTCCTTCGTAATTGTGGCAAAGAGTGTGTGGAACAAAAACAAAAATTGCTAACAGAAGGAAAGGGACTACCAAATGATATTATGTCTATGATAATCGAGCAAGCAGGTCAGAATTTGTTATTGTCGTAAATCTTTTGCATTCAACATCTTAGGCCATTTCAAAGAGATATGTTCTACTACTGTACTGATTTCACTAGTATGCTGTTTTAGTGAAAAGACGTTGGTGGAAAAGACGCTAGCATAATTCATTTGTTCGGGAAAAAAAAATTACAATGCTAAATCAACTGTTGTCCCTAGAGACTTTGTGTGCCTGCTATTTTGATACTGATGAACTGAAAAGTGTACTTTTGTAGTCCGCCCTGCAGAAATCCAAAAACACCACATCGAGAAGGGATGCCAAAAACGATGCGAGCATATTCCTGACTCATGGAAACGGGAGAATATAAGGTAGTTTTAAGGTATTTGTTCTCTGTTTGAGTGGCTTTTAAAATGCTGGAACATTGGCATGCTTCAAAAAGATTTAAGCATCTCTGTTATCATATTATCTGTTTCAAAATTAGATTCAAGTTTGACTGAAGAAGCTCTCGTGGATGAATTTATAACATTTATAATTGCTGGTAAGTACTTTGATTCATGATAAAATAAGACTAGCAAGAAATGATACCGTACTGTTCTGCAGGGCTGGAAAAAGTGCGCGACCACGCGACCGCCGGTCGGAGGCATGTTGTAAAATCTGACAAAACAATGGAGGCACTTTTTAAACTTTTCTGAAACGTCTTTTTTGAAGATATTTTCCACTCTTAATTTTTCAATAGAATGTCTTATATGAGATTTTTGTGAAAGAGAAAGAGCCTCATATTACTGCATCGAAAGTTAGGTAGACAATAGTAACTTCAGAATATCTTCTTGTCGTTTTTTGGCTGTTTCTTAAGATTTTAACGTATTTTTATAAGAAACTCTTTACTTGAAAACTGGAAGAAATTGTTGATAACTGATTTTTGCACTTTCAATAATTAAGATCTGTTCCGTGGTATTTATACCGATTGAATGTTAGAAAGTTTAAGCGTTTGAAAATGTCTGCAGAACTAACTTCTAAAATTGATAAATGTTTCTTTGGTTCATTTAGCCAGGCACAGCTTGGAAGCTCTGCTTTTAAGCCATAGATTTTTACAAAGTATCATCAAACTTGCCAAGAGTCTTTTTTTACAGTTACATGCTAATTTTCCTTTCATATATCGTCACTCGACATATTCAACTAAAGCTAGAAACCAGGTTTTCTTCCTGGCAGCGAAAATCAAAATTTCCTGCAAAACCTTGCCAAAATGCCTTGCAAGTAGGATTGTAAGTTGCTATATTCCACTGGGCATAAAATTTCTTCCAGCATACCTAAATTCTTTCCAAAATGAGCTTACAGACCAACACAAAAATAATGTCCATGCATTCTTTGACAATGCTAACGCAATGCTTATATTTCTACTTGAAAACAGCTAATCGTATTAATCAACTAGGAAATGTGTGGGTATTTTGATATTAGGGGAGGCCGGGGCTTGTTGTAACACATTTTGGAAAAAATGGCATGTTTGTCCTTAAACGCAACATGCAGGTTCTTCGTGCTACCACCATTTGCCAGGTTTGGCCATTGGCTGCCGAATGCAATTTATTTTTTGTTGGTGGGGCTACAGTTTTTTCGCAGATGGGAGAAAAATTGAGATTGAAGAGTTGCGACTTGCCTGGGCATGGGGCAAGTTGTGACAGACACCGAGGAAAATTGTAAAACATAAAACAAAGCAAATTGATGGTTCTAAATACTTAATCAAAACTTGAGGTGTTGGTACATCCCTTGAACTCATAAACTTACAACAGCCGGCAAAAAAATAAGGCTTTGGAGCCATGAAACATTTACCTCGATATTTTAGGCTACCTTAAAAGTCCATCTCAAAGTGGAATAATCTAGACTTCAATGACAAATTCTTAAAGTGTAATGTTGTGCTATTCTAATGCACAAATTGTTCAATAACGATAACAAAGTACAAAATAAAAGCATTCTGATAATATTTTTTATTTGGTAGACATTATCGTTTGTTTTTTAACTTGCCACAGGCTGACAAACAATAACAGCTTGCATTATGTCTCATGCAGTTTAAACCTTTTACTGTTCAAACAACTACTCTCACGACAATTCTTTTCAAAATTTTTGGAGGCCCCTTGCCTGTGCATTTCACCGGTCGGAGGCACTAAAAAATCTTTTCCAGCCCTGCTGTTCTGAGTGCATTTCCTTTCATCAGCAATGCGAATCCCAATACTCTTAAGAGGTATCAAGTTACTTCTTCACAAGAAGTGAATAGTTTCGAAATAACATTTCAACTGGAATTGCGCAGTGGTAGCACAGCACACTTGACTACCAATCTGAGGGTTGGTGGTTCGATTCCCCACCCTGCTGAACCTGCAACGTAGAGTGAGGAGAGTTGCCAACTCTCTGTGATCTCAGGCAAAAGAAATCGTGAGCTGTGATTAGACTGATGACATTTGTCTAAGTTTTGCTCCATTGAATTGAATTGAATTGTTATTTACTGTTATATTAATTGAAGCGGAATGGGTATTGTGGGGGTATCATTGGGAGGAATGGAGCGAAAACAAGGACCCATATGTAATAAGTTTAAGGTGTGGTCACATCGAGAGGACGAACCAGGACACTGCCTCGATAAGCTTAGCTTCTCAATGTCCTAAAAACTGCCTTCAGATGCTAGGTAAGATAGATAGCAAAAAGAATAATTTCACCTCAATGATTAAAAGTTACAGTTGCAGGAAGATTGCCTGGTCCTCCTGGCTAACAGCAAAGTGTATTTATTTTTGAAATTGTAAATTTTTCAAGTAACAAAAAATTCCTTGTTCATGATAGAACTTTTTTCAACTATAGTGCAACAACAATGAAACCCAGGAATTTTTCAAAGATGCATCGCAGAATATCCTTCTTTACATGTTGAAGGATCTGATTTAATCCATTGCAACGCTATATGTAGATCTGCATTTACGTTGATTTAGTTTTTAGATGTATTTTCTCTCCTCTTAGGCTCAGATACAACTTCAAATATGATGTCATTTCTGCTGTTAGCTGTTTGCTCAAACCCAAGAATCCAAGAGAAGTAAGTATTGCATGATATACCTTAACACGAGTTTCTATGCATCTCCTGAGACATAAGATTTATTTCATTCATTCGTCACCGCAAGCTACTTCGGACCCGACGATCGACGCTGGTATCGTGGTCTTTCCTTTTTCGAATTATAAGATTTTAGGCATGTTTGAAAGACTTTGAAATGAAGTATTTTTTTTATAATCATTTAAAATGTTACAATACATGTTACATCTACATCCAACTATACTTTCTAATTACTTTACAGACTATACAACACTACAGGGATGGGACCACAAGGAGCAAAAGACAATGACTACCCCGTGGCCATTAACATAAAGACATGCAAAAAATAGCAACTAAATAAACAACTACAAAAAGCTAAAAATACGATAAATTGCTGATAAATACCAGAATCTGTTTCACATTGGATGTCAGGCCAGCATAGTATTATGATGCTGAACAATAGGAACCCCGGACGAGAGAACAACAAGGACAGCAGTTGCTACCGCTACTGATCCCCCTCCAGAGTCCCCAACGCTCAACACATTGCGCATATGCTGTCAGCTCTGGGTTTCTGATTCGCAATATCTATGGTCCGAAATACTGTCGATTTTGTGTGGATGAATTTTCATTCACCCTTGATGTGCCTAACATCAAATGTGAAACAGACTTACAAAATATACGGGGAAAAGTGTACATAGTGGTTGTATGGCGTAAAACAATTGTTTGAAGTTATCCAAGCCGACCTGTTTTGTGGATGAAATTTAGAGTCTGTTCTGTATGTATGGTCTGTATGTAGCGTTCTGGGTAAGATTCTACATTTTATCAGATTTCCTGTAATACGAGAACGATAGAATTGTTTGTAACAGACTAAAGTTTCGTATCTTAGTTGATATGTTGGCTGCAGAGGCATCATCAATTCATATGAATCTGATTGATAGTTTGAGAGCTGCAAGAATTCAAACGTCTGTTCATTTGTCTATGGTATGTCTCAAGCCAGAT